>DWHP01008159.1:0-10660 GCA_018247895.1 Parnassius honrathi | reverse complement strand
TAATTAAATTGCTTGAATGAATATAACATAGCAGTAATACAGTGATACCGCATGGCACTAATACACACGTCAAAATTATAGCTTTACGTAAAAAAGTTTGTGTTTACTAAATATATAGTTTGGATTATTCTTATTTACGAATTATGCATAATTAATCATCATCATCATCATTACAGCCCTTCACGTACCAAGTCCACTGCCCAACGTAAGCCCAAGAAATGTCAAAAATCATGATCCTGAGGCGCCATGTATTACCAAGTCGTCACTCCGTCTAGTGGAGGCTGCCCTACACTTCGATTACTGGTACGAGGCTGCTCGATAACCATCTGATCTACAACGGTTCTTCGAGATATATGGTCGGCCATTGCTTTTTTAGCTTAATAATCCGTTGGGCTATGTCGTTTACTCTGGTTCTACTGCGGATACCCTCATTTCTAAGTTTATTACACAGAGAAATCCCGAGCATAGCCCTCTCCATATCTCACTAACATTGAGCTTTCTCATACGGCCAGCGATAAAGGACAAAGAACGCGATTAAAATTAAAGTTATAGTTACAGCCTATAAACGTCCCCCTCCTGGGCACAGGCCTCCTCTCGTTATTATTATTTTACAATTTTAGATAAATCGCCTAAAAGGCGTTTTTTTGTTTGCATAGCGCTTTTTTTACAAATATAAATTGCATAATATTACGTTAGCAGTAATCTAAACATTAAGGGTTACTGAAGTAGGCAAACGGTATCTTTATAGAAAATATACATAATTATCCTATAACTCCATCTATATTACTCCAGTTACTTTTAACAGTGAATTGGAAGAACGCAAATAAAATCCCAAAAGAAAAAAAATAACTAAAAAAAATAAAAGAAATATAATAAATCCGTCATTACTACTTGACTACGAGGATACAATGATGTAATGCATAGCTATTTGCGGCTCAGAAACTGCGCGTTTGATGAGTAGGTCAGGCCCGACGTTCGCTACGTGTCTCCACAATAATTTTATTAATATCACTCCCGAAAGCCTGTCACGCACGTAACCACCCCTCATATTTCTTCAAGGCGAGAGGAAAAAAGTATGATATATGGAGAGAACAAAAGACATTAGATCTGTTCTTTGCTTCTCTAGTTAGAGATTAGCTATTTTATTATACCCGTATAACTACTTATTAATGAAGCGTTTGGCAACGTATTTCTCCGATGCAAAAGCTTATCTTTTTTCCTTGTTCTACTTGATTTCTGAGTTCTTTAGTATTTTTATATAATGTAGTAAAAACATTTTTAAATTGTGTAATCAAATAATCTTGATGATATAAATATGGAATAGGTACGCAAGGGAGGTCCATTAGGAGACACGATGCAGTTTCAAAATGTGGTTGCTGTGTGGTAAGCCCCATGCGGTTTATGTATAATGACAGGATGCGTTTTAAGTCAAAGATTAATTTGTTCCAAAACAATGAGAACCAAAAAAATTTGGATATTTTGGCTACTCGCCGTAAAAGGAATGATATTGTTAGTTTTTGGAAACTGAGAAACTAAAACCTGAATCATCCTTTCACGTAAATATCAATGGTAAATGTGAACCCCATCACATTGCTGTAGTATATGGTAGTATTTGGTGTAGTGAACCAGATTTACTGCGAAAGAAGTCTCAAATGTCATAAAAAATATGACACGTGGTAAGTCACCTGGCTGTAATGCCCTCAGTATTGAGCACTTGCAGTATGAGAAAAGAAAAGTAAAGTTACAGCCTATATACGTCCCACAGCTGGGCACAGGCTTCTCTCATTTCTGAGAGGGGTTTAGGGCAAGGAAGTGTCCAACACGCATTGGCGTGTTGGCGAACTTCACATGTCTTCGTAATATTTTTTTTCTTATTCCTCAGATATGTAGATTTCCTCACGATGTTTGCCTCCACCGCCGAGCACGTGATAAATCAGCACTAAAATTGCAATTAACAATTTTGTTGCTGCTGGCGGGGATCGAACCCGGGTTACTCGCGTTCTGTTATATTTACAGCGACCGTTAACCATCTGAGCTACCACGACTCTTACTGTGTATAAGAATTAGGACAACTTATCTATCTATAAACGAAATCTATCCAGCTGCCGAAATATGTAAGTATATGTATACATGCAGTATGCGAAAGTTTGTTTCATGGTAGATTATGCTCTTTAATGTGTGTATAGGGCATGAATATCTCTGGAACTAATGAAGACCATAGTTGTAGCAGTTGTAAATGATAAGGCCGGGATGTTGCCGACAAGACCAATTGTAGACCTATCGTTAACCACATTTAACATGCTGATGGCCATCTTCCTAGGTTGTTGGGTTTGCCCTTTTCCCTGTACCTACGACATAGACATCTACCTAATAATATAATGAGGACTAATGTTGTGCCAATTCTCAAAAATAAAACTGGGGACATCTCAGACATGAATATCTATAGACCTATATCGTTGGCTACAATACTGGCAAAGGTACCAGACGGTCTACTTAATGTGTATTTAAGAAAGCACTTGCAGCTTTACGACGCCGAATTCGGTTTCCGAACTGGGCTTTAAGCAGAGAGTGCCATCTTGGCCCAAGCGAACCGTTGAGTACTACACGGATAAAAAAAAACACCTGTGTATGCCTGTTTTCCACACTTTTTTATAGAAGAGAATCACCAGAGAAATCACCGGTGGAAACTTTTACACAGAGAGGTCGTACGCTGAAGATAATTCTTAGTGAAACCTACGGTGGTGCACCGCCGTGCATCCAGATGGTGTGGATGGTATCGGGAGGTTTGCCGTATAGTGCGTTCGTGAAATTTGGCGGCTGAGATTAATCCGAAATATTCCTCAGAGCATTCCCCGTAGTATACGTGAAAGAAAATGCAAAGGGATGCAACATCCCTCGACATCAGAACAGAACAAAACTCGGCCAACGATTATTCTAGCCGCTCTGCTCTGGATACGGTCAAGTGGAAGGATCTGGCACTCGGGAGCCCCAACTCAGAGACGGGAACAACACACCACCTCCTATAGCCCCACCGATCATCATGTCATACGGGCCGAATCTCGGGAGATGCGCGTGGTACTTGCACGTGGCTCTTTCCCGCGCGCACTTTCTCGACTCCCTACTAATATTTAATCTGTCTGTTGTCCCAGTTTAACGTCATTCTCCCCCTTCTAGGGCTGACGGCACAATAACGCCTACGTCGTCGGGCCTTGCTACCAGCATTCTATCTTGTCTCATCCTGCGATTATGCCACATATGTGCAAACTCACGCAACAGCCCGTAGTTCGGCCCATCGCTGACGAGATCTGAGTAGTAAATAGATACCTGAACCATTCCAACCAACCCATCAAACACTTACGCTCTTAGATCGTCATACAGTGGATATTCCCATAAAACATGGTGAACATCTTCCTCTGCCGCACCACAATCACTCATACTAGTTTAACACAGTCGCATGTCATACAATCTCTTTCGAAAACATCCATGTCTGGTGAGAATCTGGGATGTTTGATAGTCCGGTGAGACCCAGGTATAGCCGAGTCTCAACGCTACCTCCGGAAAAATCGATTTAACTCACGTCCTTTCTTGACGATGTCGATATGCAAGTCATTTTGCCGAATCCGTTAGTAGCTCTTTCAGAGATATCAGAAGCGTGTTGCACAACCGATAGTCCTGAGTCCAAAACCACGCCTAGTACCTTAACGTTATTCACAGTTTGTATAGGTTGTCCACCAAGTTTAAAAACGGGGGGCGTTGAAGTTTATCTCTAACCGTCATGGTGGCTGACTTCGAGGAGGAAAACTACAATTGATTCCTTAGCCCCCATTCCCGTACATGGTCCAGAGTGATTCTGGCCCTGAGTTCTATAGACGCTATCGTTTCCGATTCGATCAAAATTGTGACTTCATCAGCATAAGAAGTCATGGCTACTCCCTCAGGTAGGGGGAGTCGAAGTAAGTTGTTCGTTAGCACGTTCCACAGTGTTGGCCCAGCACGGAGCCTTGGGGACATCCCATGATCGACGTTTTCTACTCTACCCGGTCCCCGATATAGAGACCCGCACATCTAGGTATAAACGTATACTGGGTGAAGTAGCGCACCAACATTTTATAAATGTTAGGTGAACATCCACCTCTCTTAGCTTTGACCATTATCATCGGTCACCAGGCATTGTCGAAGGTGCCGAAGGTGTCGAGATATCAAGAAAGATTGCCTGAACGTAGCATGTATAACATACTTTGCCGTGTGAAGCAATACAGGCAGCGCTGTTAACGTAGACTGCTCTGGAGAAAATCCGTGCTGGTACTCGGATATCCCGTGACTAATCACGGGAGCACTTCTTAAAAGTACACGTTCAAGTAACTTTCCCAAAACAGGCAGGAGCGTTATTGGACGACACGCCTTGCCGTCAGTCAGTGGCTTGTCATTACTCTTAGGAATGACAATCAATCTACCGTCCTTCCATACCTTGGAGAAAACCCTCTCTACTACACACTTGGCATAACCGAGTGAAATTTCCTCGGTGCTACCATCCAAGCGTTTCTCACAATTCTCGCACTCACTCCATCGAGACCGTGTTCGGCAAGGCCTTGACTTTGCCTCCCAGGTCCTCAACCGCAAGTGGAGAAGCAGCTCCACCAGAAATACCACGATAAATGCCGCCAGCATACGAACCTGCCAGTGGTAAGGCTTGACGCAACCAGGGTTGTCATCCGGACAGAGTCCAGACATCAAGCAGTTAATTGCAGCTTCCAGTCTATCTGGGTACCCACCCGCGAATGCAATCCCATTGATCACATTCGCAGGCAGACACACTCTCCCGCTTGCTAACCTGTAAGCTTGGCCCCAAGGACCTTCATTAACAGTGTTGGCAACCCTCGTGTGATGCGATTGCTGCACATCCACCATCATATTTCCATATCTCGCACGCGCGCTATAAAAGGCCATTCTGGCTATCTCCTCTGGTCTACCTCGAAGACGCCTTTTACTTTGTCATACACGCCTGAGCTTACATTGCAGCTTCCTAGTTTTATCCAGTTCAGAATTCCACCATTCATACCCCCCGTACCAGCCGGCGCTCCCCTAGGCCTTCCTTCCCGGGTAGCGGATGATGACCCCTGAGAACTCTTCCGCCAGGAGGGCCGCGGGTTTTTCCACACGCAGCCATCCCATTCTCAATTTGATAATCGCCCGGAACCTGTTCCAATCCACCCCCCGGTCAAGAAAACGAGGGGGATCCCTAACGGATGCAGTGCATGTGGTTGGCCTGCTGGTAGTGGCCGTATACGTGATCAGATTATGGTCGCTGGCACAGACTCTCTCGTAAACTCGCCACTCAGCAAGGTAAATGTACCCAGTCGATAATGTGAGGTCCACATTGGACTCTCCAAATGGCCAAGAGAATGTATGGGGCTGGTCAAGCAGGCTCGCCAACGTAAGTGCCTGGAAGAGTATGAACGGCACCACTTGCTGCCTCCGATAGTATGTCCTCGTCCCACATAGTGTCGGCGATCACAATGCCTGAGTGGCGAGTGCGCATTTGCGTCGAGGCCAACGATGACCCTTCTGCCCTTTCGGCAACTCAGGGCAACCTCTAAGTGGTGCAGGTGGTCATCGATGGTGTCACTGTATTCAAAGTACGCTGACACCACATAGAGGTCCAATCGGTTAACGTGGCACACCACACAAAACTAATTGCTGGGGTGACTCAGAACTGCTGCTCCAATTGTTAGGTCGGCGAGATAGATGCCAGCCCACTGGTAATCAACCACCTGGACGATACCTGCAGCCTGAAAGTACGAAAGTACTGTTCTGATACAAGAACAATGTCCCGTTGCAGTTCAGCCAGGATAGGCAACTCAGCCGTGGCAAGCTCTCTCTGACCCAAATTGATCCGCACTATTTTAATTGTTCAATCTTGCATATATTTGAATACGCCTTTATCGAAAGTATTGCGTGGTAGCCACGGAGCGTGGCTCTGCATATGAGTCTAGCTGGGCAGTTTCTTGCCATGGTCACGTGCGAGCCAGTGTCAGGCCGACCAAAACGTTTGCAAGTGGCGCACTTTTCCTCTTTTTCTGTACAGGCCCCACGCTCGTGTCTCCTCTCCCCACATTTTCCACAAACAGTCTTCTTCGATCTGCTATATTACGTCGGATGCCCATACTGTTGGCACCTCTGTCAGCACGTGACATCAACGTAGTCACAGGGTTCCACCAAGTCCCAACCTACGTAGAGGCGATAGTTCCTACCAGCACGTCACTTAAGGCAGCCAAGCACTGGATAATAACGATGGTATGTCTGCTTCCTCTCCAGGATTTCTTGAAAGCCACCTTACAGTTTTCCTTCAACTTTTTCTCACTTCAGCCGCAGGCAGCAAGATTCTGTTCATAGAGGCCACTTATAACTTCTTCATTTTTGGATCCTTTTGAAAGTTCCTAAGGGGAAGACGCTGTCTTGGTTCTGACACCCTCAAAGATGGAGAGGCTGCCGTTTTCAGCCTATCGGCCGCCTCCTGGGACGTGATCTGGACCACAATACCTGCATTCATCACCTATCTTAATCTATCAATTTGCAGACCGTTGGTCTTAGGATTGACTGTCTTCTTTAACACCAGCTTTGTATCTTCCGCACTCTTGATTCCAGACTTGAGTCAAGAGACGGAAATAGTATTTCATGTGGCATTAATTTCTGTCCCGCTCTGCTGAGCACGCCAAGCTTTTTAGAGGCCAATTTTGCCCTCTCTTCCAAGTGACCACGAAACTGCACGTTACTCGATATGTCGACACCGAGTATTCCGATACTGGCTGAGGCAACAAGCTAAGTGCTATAAAACTGAGGAGATTTGACAAATAGGTTCTTTTTATCGGTTAACGCGCAATCTCTTGTCGTTTGGGGGTTAAACTGGACTAGATTTAGTCACCCCCAATTCGAGACTTTGTCCAGCAAAGACTTGACTTCAAACACAAGTTTTTCCTGGTACTATGAGACGTTTTCTCGAGAAATATTGGCACGGCCGGTATACAGAGCATCACCAGTGCCGTCATCTGCATAGCAATGCATGTTACCGGTTTGCAGCGTATCTTTGATATACAGAAGAAACAGCGTTGAAGAAAGACCTGTCAAAACGCTTCGATATGGTGTCCCATGAATTATTGTGGAGTAAGTTGAGTAAAACCGAGATGCCTACTGAACTTGTTGCCATGTTTGATTATTGGTACAGCAATCAAATAAATAATGTCAAATGGGTAGGTACGTTTTCTGATCCATACAGGCTCGAATATGGAGTAAGACAAGACAACATTTTCAGGGCCATGTTCGAGCTGTCTCGCTTTAGTAGCGCATCAGAGGTGTCACGAACACATGACTTATACGCAATATTGCGTAAAGGATTGTACTCCCTGTTGAGCAGAATGCGTGGCGGCCGCAACAGTATTATGAACATGTTTGCTGAATTGTGAGAGGGGAATATGCTTCATCAATGAAAGATTTGTTGAAAATTTTAATTAAATTAGATTAATATTAGTATTTATTCTGCGCAATGTGTTATAAACAACTTATTTGAATTCAGGACTAAAATAAAAGAATTATAATTATCACTGGGGTAACTATATAGTTTTCTTGTCTGATTGGGTTCCCTAAATAATTGTGAATGAAAATGATAAATATACATATATATCAATAAAATTAAATCAATACATAAAAAAACATATATAAATAGAAGCCCAAACAGATGGAAACCCTTGGTATGGAGACCAAACGGCTGAGGGTTAGGGGAAAAGGAAAGAAAGGCGGACAATACGGGCGGTATCGAGGAGCACCGCCTTCTGGATTTGATCCTGGAGCGGTCCGTCACGGAGTCCCAATCGCCTCAGATGACCCGAGAGGCTGGCTGGGATTAGCCCATTCGCAGAGACGACTACAGAAATAATTTCGGTCGGCAGACCACCCCACATTTCGGTCACATCGTGAGCTACGTCCGGATATTTTGTTTGCTTATCTGTTTTGGCTTTCACTAGGTTCTTATCATATGGAATGGAAATGTGGACCAGAAATATCCTTGAATGTGCCCGGTCCATCTACACAATATTAGTCTTATTTGCAGGAACGGTACTGCCTGTGATGATGACCCGGTCCCAGTAGAGCCTGGCGAGATTATTTTCGAGCACCGCTTCCGGCAGGTACTTGTATTATGGCAATCTCCGGTCCACGAGACCGTATTTCAGAGCAAGTTCCTGGTGTAAAATTCTGGCTACTAGGTTGTGCCTGTGCAAGCACTGAGAGTTAGAAAGCGCCGAATATCATGGGATAACATGCCTAAGTGACTCATCGGGATGGCAAGAAGCTCGACAAACGTGGAAGGTGCCAACCATTAGGATGTGTCTCCGATAGTTGTTGGTTTAATAATCTGATTCTGTATTGCACAGATGAAACCATCGGTTTCCGGGTCATCGAAACGTAGCCAGTTGAAGGAGGCGACGGTATCTACAAAGAGCTCATGTAAAGCCCTGTACTTTCTCCCGTCAAGCTCCTTCTTCTTCCATACGGTCTCCCGCTCGGAAATGCTATGTACTACTGGGTCCTGTCATTGCTCATTGGCTAAGAATAGAGAGGAAAGCCCTTTTTCACTAGAAATGACGACGTTATGGAATGGATCATCCGATATTGCCAGGAAGTAATGACGGAGACTGCACATTTCGCAATTATGCATGGTGAGTGCGCTCAAAAAGCCACGCCCACCATGCTCTCGCGGCAAGTACAACCTCATTACCGAATATCTTGGATGCTGCATCCAATGGGACGTCATGGTAGTGCGGACTTTTCCATCCAGGGCGTTAAGTTCAGTCTGAGTCCATCTGAGTATGCCAAAGGTATACATGAGGACAGGCATGACCCAACCGTTATATGCGTGTTTCTCATTCACACCGGATAAAAGGCTGTTAGCACTTTGGTTAAGCGTGCATAAAATACGTCGCAAACATACTGTTTCATACCCGCCTCCTCGATGTCGATGTTCTGTGACATACCCGGGTACCGCTATGTTTTAGCCTCAGAGTAGGTCTTTAAGTTGAAGCACATAGGTAAGTCTATACCCTCAGAGTGAGCAACCCCTCCCATTTCAACGCGGAGGACGGCACACTTATCCGTCCCAAGCACCATTCCAATAGAATTGCTAAATTCACAAGTGATGTTTAGCAATTCCATAAGATGATAGCGACTGGAGGCGAATAACTTGACTGGACTGGTCATCCATATAGAATAGGTAGGTAACTTTTGTACCTCCAATTCGAAGCTGAAATCCCCGCCCTTCGGAAAAGTATTGAGAGGGTTCAAAGAGAGGCAGATCCAGATTGGACTCAGACAGTCGCCTTGGAAGATACCCCTTCTTATCCTTATGCGGCTTTCCGCAGCCGTGATCTATTCGCCAAGACGACAAATGATCATACTCCACTACCCCATACACTGTTTGAGGAAGTCTCTGGCTGAACAGTCAATCTTGTACAGTTGAAAAATCCTCTTTAGCCGTGTATGGCGCACCGAGTCGTATACCTTTTTGTAGTAGCATGTAGGCGGCGGAGAAGTTCCAACAGTTACGTTTCACCACTTTGCTAATGACCGCGTCAATGGTTCCTTGGTTCCACGACCACCGCCCCGACATCCATTTTGAGCGCGTGATATCACCTGACTTATCTCGAGGTGACGAATGATTCTCGCGCTCAAAATGGATGTCAGTGTCTTATATATATGGTTGGTAGACACATGATGGGGCGGTATTTGCTCGGGCCTGTGGTATCCTGATCTGTAGGAACCATGCGAGAGGTCCCAGTATTGAAGAGGCTCGGGGACGACTTCTGATTGAGAGCCTTGAAACTGTCGGGCGAGCACAGTGTAACACACTACGAACCCCTTCAGCCTGTAATGATGGAACCCGGTGAACCCCGGACTTTTCCAGTTCGGGGCCCTACGGATTGCCTCAGCAACGTCTTCCGGCGTTATGGTGACGGGGTTGATAGGTATAATACTCGCACCCTGGCTCGCCACAACTTCCATTCAAGGGCCCCCGCTATGGTTTACGGGCTCTGTCTACAGGCCAAGCCAGAACGCGACAATGTCGACCTGATCCGGTCCTGGGCCCGCTCCACATAAATCTGGTCACACCAATGATTTATAGAGCCCCTTCTGATCACTTTGAAAGAGACGATTCTGGTTGAACCGCCTTGACCTTTCGGTAAATCGTCGAATCCGCCTCCCCCAAGCAGCGATGTTTTGCTTCAGATCGTCTATGCGCTCCGTTATTTTCTGCGTGATATCCGGCTGGGACAAACTGATATTTGTCCCAGAAAACTCCATTCGAATGGTGCGCACAACTCTCGGTCCATTACTACCCCGACCTGAAGCAGTCAGTCTGGCGATAAGGGCCCTTGCCTTTACAATACGGTCCTCGGTTCGCTTTCTCCAGGCTGGGGTAGCGCTACTTTGTCTAGTAGCGCGTCCAGTCATGAAAAGCGTGGCCCCAATAATGCGGCAAACTGCCACTGTGGCGCCAAAAAGTAAAAACCGTCTCGCAAAGGTCCCGGCTGGCTTCCAAATAGGTCACCCGCATTGGGTTACGGGCCCTCCCGATAGCCCTATTTTGCTTGCTTAGTGACATGCGGGGCAG
>DWHP01008158.1:0-10661 GCA_018247895.1 Parnassius honrathi | reverse complement strand
GTATCAACCTTTGTAGGAATCGGTGTTCTTTTGCGAGGGTTTGTGGTTTATCAAATCTGATGTAATGGTGGGCGACATTGAACATGTTCACAGACTGCAGACTTCCTGGAGCGTAGGTGCTTCACATCAGCTATATGTATATATACGTCCGTAGACACATATTGCGTCCATACTTGAACAGAAATTGAATAGGAAATATATCATCACACACATGAACTAAAATGGAATAAGCACCATCAACAGATTCGCAATGAACAGATGGATCTTTGAGATGGTGATATGAAAGCGCGATTATTCGAGACGACTTATTCATGCTACAGTCAAAATAAAGCTGGCTCTATCACGTACAAAATCCCTGATGGGTCTCCGTTACAAACTCCAAACATACAAATGCATTAATGTTTTAAGGAAAAGTTTCCAAGTTCATCCTTAACTTAGGGCGTTATTGGAGGTTTCACTTCGTCGTTGGTCTAGTGGTTGTTGTAGTACGACTGCTGATCATTAGGTCCTGAGTTAGAATCCCGGGTCAGATCAAAAATCAATAATTAAGTTTTTCTGTCGAGAAATTCCCAGTAGCTGCCCGGAGTCAGGAAGTTGGCGGTATCTCACCCCCGTGTCTCGGAAAGCACGTGAAGCCGTTGGTCCTGCGTCTGATCTCTCTCCGGTCGTGTCGGTTTACCGTTTCATCGGATTATGAGAGTGAAGGAATAAAGAGTGCGCCTGTGCTTGCGCATACATTTGGACACTATAATATTGTCCTGCGCCAACGGCTAGCCTCCGTTGAGGCAGGCCGCCGTGGCCAAATTCGGTCTGGAGGCCATTATTATTGGGTCCCAGAAAGAAACTTTTTCATAGATTGTTGATGCTCTGATCTCAAACTTAATGTAAATGAGAGAGAGAGAGAGAGAGACCAGTTCAGTCTCAAAGTTTCATTATTAACGCATCAGTAAGTTCTCCGTTATCAGTTCGAACACCTGTCTTAATATTTGTCCATATATCTTTGAAATTGGTGATGAGATTGTGGGGTATGTGCTTTGTGAGTTGTAATTTAATTAATTCGGCAATTCAGAATAACAGTGATCAATATAAACGGTAAATTTTTGTAAGTACATGCTTGTATAAGAAATTGTAAAATATTTCAAGAATATTTTCGTACAACATCGAGTTGAACAATTCAATAGTTCTCGGAGAGGATGAACATGATTTGCTCACCCAAACACGATAGAAGCCCTTAAATGGTGCCTTGGCGATCTTTTTGTAGCTCCTCTAGAAAAAATCAATTATTTTTGGCAAATAAATGTTCTCACATACAAGTTAATTAACCATATGTAGATAGATTTGAGAGTTAAAGCACGCGTTTACTTGATTTGTTATTTATTTGTCTTAGCTAATAATGAAACCATTAATTATTCACAGAGGTTATAAACCGTACATAAAAAAAACTTCTTAAAAACCAAAGCTGTTGTTACCATTTTAATTCATATCATGTGTCCTCAGATATCGAAAGCAAACTTCAACTAATAATAAGTAAAATCCTACATCAAACAACCACTTTTTAGTTCCTTTAAAGTCTGCTTTCATTCAAATTAATTTTTTCCCCTTTTGTGTAGACTGAGAAATTCCACAATCACGATGCATTCGAAATGGTTCCATTAAAAACTTCACCTCCATTTTTGTGGAATTTTTATGTGGTGGCCGCAATTTTAACCTACATAATAAAAATTAATTATCAAAATAGGTTCATAACGATGGCGTCACGTTAAATCCAAAAAATATACACTCTATTTTTATCCCATCGTACGATTATTTTTTTACAACAAGTTTGTCAAACTTTTCGAAGTCGCGGTTACGACACAAACGACGGAAATAGTAGTATGTTATCTATCTATACATACACGACACACATATACACATACACATATAAAATTGAAGCATTTGTCTGTCTGTTCTAATCGTAGGAATGGCTGACGGCTGATCTGTTTATGATAAATCTTCACGAATAGTATAGTGTCGAAAATTATCTAGGCTGTTAAAGTTACAGCCCACATACGTCCCACTGCTGGGCACAGGCCTCCCCTCATTTCTGAGTGGGTTTTAGGGCAAGGAAGGCTATATTTATTCAAAAAGCATGGAGACTATTCAAAATCGAAAAAAATGATAAAAAATGACATCAATGAAAACCGTATCTAGGTAGCTCAGGGGCTAAGCGCTCGCTGTAAATTTCACAATACGTGATTGAATCGGGTTCGGGTTACATGCTCGGTAATGAAAGAAACATAGTAAGAAAACCTGAATGTCTGGGGAAAAATATTTCGAAGACATGTGAAGTTCGCCAATATGCATCGGGGCAACGCGGCGAACCATTTCCTTGCCCTAAAACCCTCTCGGAAATGAGAGGAGGCCCGTACCTAGCATTGGGACGTATAAGGCAGTAACTTTAATGGACACCACCCAGGCGACGGCGGGGTGGTGTACGCTCCATGTATATAGGCTTATCGGGTTAGTGTTACTTGTATTTTTCCATAAGTGACGGTTTGATTAGATAGTAAACGCTCATTGTTTCGAAGTTACGTCCTTTAAAAAATAATTTTTCGATGTTTCTAGAATTTCCTTTTCGCTTTGCACGTCTTTGTCTATTATCGTAAATGTGCTTACTTATCTCGGAAATAGCAGCTTAAATGTTGCTGTGTTTCGTATAGTGGGTGTAGAGAACCACAAACCCTTTTTACGGAAACACGACATTCCATCTTAGTCCTCAGGGTTGCCAACGCATTTAATTTTTGATTCTTAATTGATTTCTTTTATTTTTTTATATTAAATGTAGATTGATAAGAGCTACAGTATCCACTTACCATCGGTATCATTAGTATCACTTACCTTTAAAATAAAAAAAACATCTTACAAGCCGATTTTTCAAATATAAGCAATAATAGTTATATTTTTACACACTACTTCCTCTTTTTCTTCATCAGTCTTTAACAGTTTATTACTGGATAAGGGACTACTGCAATGTTGAAACGGTTAGCAGTAATTGCCGGTGCATGTAGTCATATGGCAGTCATTAAAACAGTGTTAGTGTCGTCAGGGTAAGACTGAATAAGCTTTTGATAAGTCAGTGCACTTCACCATTTTAGGCTATATCACTATTTACCATCAGGTGGGACCATAGTAGCACTGGCTTAGAATAGTACAAAAAACTATAACTATTTTTAAATTTTATTCCTCTATGTATTGTTAATGTCGTTGATTGAACTATTAAATCGATATTCAATCAAACGCCGCCACCTCAACACCCGATAGGTGCTCAAGCGTTTTATGACACGAGTTCGTATCCATTTTATATAGTCTCATTGACCGTGGAGCAAGTTTTTATTCAACGTTTTTACGTTGGGCGCCTTTAAGCATAACCATGTGAACGTTTGCGGCTAACATTCCGATGATAAAAACTTGAGCTCGGTCAGGAGTAAAGTCGCAATGCGAGTATTAAGTTAGTGCGTCCATTCTTTCTGAAAAATTTAATTACTAATTAATATAACTAAAATAATTAAATAGTAGCCTAAGTAAATTTACAGCTTACATATGTACGTTTGGGTGACAGGTATGATCTACCACACCGCTTAATTGCGTGTCGGCGGACTTCATATTTCTTTATAATTTCTCACACATCAGGAATGTTTCCCCGTAATGTTTTGCTAACTAACAATCTTATAGGAACCTGCAGGAATAAAACTCAGTTTGCTCGCGTAGGATGAAATTTTAAGATGCTTAATTTCTTTTCTATCACCGTATTATAAATCTTACTTGACGAATTCATACAAACCATGAAGCCAGAAATATTTAGGTAAATACCTAATTTATTTTACCCAGTTTGCTAAAATTAGTTAAAGTTACAACCTCTATACGTCCAACAGCTTGGCACAGGACTCCTTTTTTTAGAGGGTTTTATGGCGAAAGAATTTCCACCGCGCTGCCCCAATGTGTGTTGGTGTCTACAGCGTCACAACTGTGTTCTATAGTTCTAGTTCTATAGTCACAATTGTGTAGAACACTACATAATAATTTTTTTTGGAAAAGTATATTATGTTTTTTCAATTATAAGCTCCAATTAAATATATCTCTTAAAACCTTTAATCTAGTCATTTCTTTGTTCGGGCTTTTCAACGAATATTTTCTAAGCTATATTTAATTCGATTTAAACAAATTTTACGGATTTTATAGCGTTTAATTTATTTTATTTTTAATTTCCGACGTTTCGGGTGTTTTTAGCACCCATCGTTACGGGGAACTGAGGTGACTGACCTCCCGATGTCGGTATTAACCCGGAGTACCTTCGGCTTTTTAATTATTATTTATGATCCGATCTACGCCGTCTAAACGTCGGAAATTAAATACAAAATAAATTAAACGCGACAAAATCCATAAAAGTAGTTTGCATCAATGTGTAATGCTCACGTAAAAATAAAAATCGTAACATTATTTTTTATTAGCAAAAACTTCAAAAAGAATCGCAATCGTTTCTAGGAAACCTTAAAATTAATCGAGAATAATAAATCTGCTTGTTAAATTATAAATCTGTGTATTTCAAGCATTCTTTGCCAAAATACCAGCGTCAAATAGTAGCTTAATGCTGCTGTGTTTCATATGGTGAGTGTAGAGAACTAGAGACCCTCTTTGTTGGAAACGAGGCATTCCATCTTATTCCTCACGGGTGATAACGCATCTGCATTTTGATTCATAATCGAGGACAGATATAGATATCTATGGGCCACAGCAACCACTTACCATCAGGTGATCTGTGTGCTCGTTTGTCACGCTATCCTATAAAAAAGGAACAAATCTTGTTTTATTAGACAGTCTTAACTTTAGTGTACATATGCATGGTAATCCTATAATTAAAGCCCACCTAACTTCGTGGCACAAGAGCCGTTAGCCATTAAAACTTGTTTCAACACCGCGGCCGTCCTCATGGGGGATCTGAATTGGATAGTAACCGTTTATTACCCTACCCTATTTAGTACCCTGGGTAAGTGAGATAATGTTAGTAGGTAATGGATGAATTTACGTTACGCTAAACATTGTTATTTTGGCTTATTGAATTCAAGAAAAATGTAACCACCTTAAGGACTGAGCGGTTGTTTTAAATTTATAATACGGGAGCGAAATTAACTAGACTCATCATAAATATTATTAACTCTATTATAGACGGTCTTATTCTGAGGCTTAATGTGAAATTTGGAAATTTTTCCGATTTAACAATATTTTAGTTTAAAATAAATCAACCAAATGATTTATTTTAATTTTTTATGGAGTGTGTTTTGTTTTCTATCTTAGTACTTAGTAGAGTTTATGCAGGTAAGGTATTATAAAAATGCAGTTACTTTGCTAGATGGTAAAATTGTGAAAGTGTCGTCTACGTACCGTTTGTAGAATCTTGGATTTACAGCAGCAGTAAGAAGGGATTTCTCCTCAAAGTCCTCCGTGAATATGTCGGCGACTATGGGAGAGACAGGTGAGCCTATCGCCACATCATCTACTTTCTTGTAGAACTCCTCCTTCCACAATAGATAGCCAGATATAAGGCACTGTCCAAGTAGTATTGCATGTTTTCAAGTACTTTATTTACTTCTAGCTTCCTATTTACCTTTGAGATGTCATCTGTAGGTAGGCACGTATATAGTGTATGAACATCAAAAGTCACTTAGCGAATTCACGTCGACATTTGATTTTTCGGACTATTTCTTTAATAAGGTTTTAAGCGTATTAGTTGTGGGGTCTGTTCTGAACTTTTTATATGTACTTTCGTCCGATAAAAGTTGTTGTATATTAAAATTATACTCCGACTTGTCCATTATTACACTGGCATTTCCTTTGGCCGCGCGAAGAATCATGAGCTCTGGTCTGTTCTGTAAGTTATTCAGCGCTGTAAAATCATCTTTAGAAAGGATTAGTTTTAGCACTCAACTACAAAGCTTTCTTACCGATATTACTCTTAAGCAGACAATCATTAACACTGCAGATCATTTCTTCGTACGGAATTTTTCGCGGAGTGCGGAGTTCCTCCGCTTATACTTGTATTGTCGGTTTGTCCAGTATATGTTTTGACGGATTATAAACCATGCGTTGTTTATTGTTTGAGTCTGTGGTCAACGGATGTGTTTCGTTCTGACGTTGACTTAGATATTTGGTATTTGATTTGATCGTTAATTTTTGGTACTTTTCTATTTTTTTATTTTTGCATTCATTGTATTTCGATATCTACGTTTTGTTTAAAGTTTTGATGCAATTATTAAAATCAAATTAAATGGAGATAGCGCCTCCGTGCCACCGTTAACATCGGCTCCTTACTTTTGTGTTAATAAAGCAAACAACGTGAATTGAACCGAAAAACATAATTCAAAGTTTAGTGTTTATCTCAATTTACATGGGATTGTAAAAGTGTTGTGGAAGAAAACGATACTAAGTGCACAAACTGAACCTAAACCGTGCTTAACAACCAGTGACTGTTTTTTCATAAATTGTGAATAGTTACGCAAAATTGAGGGAAAAATCATCAATTCTACGAATTTACAAACCTTTTCCAGCATAAAGGATTATCATACAGGTTAATTCTGTACACTTTTCTCACCGCTTCAAAAACATAACCTCAAAGTAACGAACATTATTTCAAAAATACGTCGGCATTACTACTGCATAAGAACCAGTAGCGCCATCTAGACTTGAGTTAAATGGGATAAATAATACGTAACAGAAGCTCTTAAATGCACCAACAGAGGGCGACACCTGTATGAAAACGTCAGCATGTATCACTAATTAAAAACGAAATTAGCTCTAACTCTAATAAATAAACATGGAAGAAGTCTTGGCTACTCTAAGTTTTATCCGGAAAGAATTAGACGAACAGAAAACACAGTCAAGGAAAACGGAGCACAGGTCACAGAAAACGTAACTGATAACATAAACAAAATAATTGATGAAAAATTAAATGCTTGGGAACGAAAGTATGAAACATTAAAACAAAAAGTAGATAAACAGGAACAAAGATTGGATCTATTGGAAAAACAGGTGAGAAAAAATATGTGGTGATATTTGGCATTGAGGAACAAGAGCAAGGCTACTCGGGCTTGGAAAATATCGTTATTGATTTCATATCTAAACATCTATCAATACTTACATCACATAACGAAATTAAAGTACTAAGGAGAATTGGACAAAAATCTGCTAATCCTCGCCCGGTCGTATTATCACTCACAACTATGGGGAAAAAATTGAAATCTTCAAACAGAAAAAAATACTAAAGGATACTAAGTATTACATAAAGGAAGATTACCCCCAACATGTTTTGGAGAAAAGAAGAGAGCTGCAAGAACAACTAAAAAGAGAAAGAGAGAAAGGAAATAAAGCAATGATTAAATATGACAAATTGGTAATATTAAGGAATCCAGAAGATGTTTATACCTCGAAAAACAACAAAAAAAAAGGTTCCTTTCTGTTTCCCTTCAAGAAAAGCATACCAGCCTTTTCACCCACCCCTTAGAACATAAATTAATAAGAAAAATAAAAGAACCCCTTTGAAACCTACGCCCACACTGTTACCTAATTGTTTTGAAGGAATAGTGTAACCGGGCATTCGAAATTATTTGGTAAATAATACATCTTCAACTAATCAAAGAAACCATAGCAAAAATGAAAATAAGATATAATGAAGTATAAATACAGTCATGGCAGGTTTGCCGGTTCTGTTCTATTAAATATTTTCAAATTGCTTTAACTATGTCTAACACGAGCTTGAAAGAAATTTTCCGAATAACAATAATACTACGTTAAAAGCCTTGTTCAAAAAATTGATAAATGAACTTATAGTTTACACCTGCATCCTTTAAACCTTAACAAAAAAGGCTACAGAAGCCTTGTCACCTGTGAAGTCTATGATACAATTCCCGAAAAACTGGCACTATACAACATTCGAACTGGAACACAACAGTGCAAGCAACGCTATTTGGCAGCAGAGTTAGGTAAGAAGGAGTCCTATCACCTACTAGATAGAATTTTTCTCAAGCTACAATTAAGAAATCAAACAAACTTACCAGAAAAGGTAGAACAATGTTTGCCAGACTGACTAGTTGATTGTAATACGAAGTTAAAAAAAATGTGAAAACAATAATATTAAGTTAGTCTGTGTCTGTAATTTCGTTCAATGACAATAATATTTAATGAAAATTGTTAAAGCTGAAATTTAATAATGTCTATCATGCGATTCAGTCTAGACTATCTAATTGTTTCACTTTAGATAACTTCTCCAATTTAGATTGATTTGTGGTGTAATTGTACAACTTGATACTTATAATAATATAAATTACGAAGCGTTGAAACATAACTAACTTTGATAGCTGACTTATTTTCCAATCAGAACTCTTGAACTTGAGGAGCAAAGTTTGTTGAAGACTACCTAATTATATGATATATGTTACGGATTTTGAGGTATCCTAGCTAGAGCTTGTAATACATTATGTGTAAATGATATACATTTTTCTTTACAAACTCGTAAAAGTCCACCGTTGGACAAGAGCCTCTCTCGTTATGTGGACGTTTTTTCTTTTCCACTTAGCGGGTAGATGATCAGATGTCTCGCATCTCTGATGCTGTTGTTCCCTTCCGTAGCTTACGTCTATCAAAACCGAGATAGTTAAACCGGTATTATTTAGAAGCCACAATAATTACCGGCATACCTCATAATTGCGTTTTAAGACACCATCGGCACGAAACGGATCGATGAATTCTGCTACGTCACCACATGGCCAAAGGTTACTTAGTAAAATGTAAGCAGTAGCTCATTTTATTGTGCCCTTGCTAAAGTCTGTATTATATTATAAGGAAAAGTAAGTATAGTATTCTTGATGAAGAGCCCGTAAAAATCTTTGCTGCAAACGGGTCTCTCTCATTGTATGGATAGTTTGTCTTATTCGTCACGTTTGATATGTTGCCTATAGCCTATAGTCGTCACAACAAGTTGACGATTGTTGTGATGACTAAAGGCTGAGTAAAATGTTTACTAAACAACATTTTTTTATGTAAGGGTTATCATACTACTAAATAGATGACCCATTGATACTAACCCCTTGAAAAGAGGTCGTCGCTAATATACTGTTTCTAATGTTTTGGTAGTTAATTTTACAAAACATTAAATTGTAAATTAAAGTTTCAAATAAAGTTGCAAGTTGGAAATTACAAAATGTTGGCCCTAAAATCACAGTTTAGGGCCAACGCGATTCGGTCGACAGTAGTGCGCGCGCAGGACAGATTTACCTGCTACAAATACGTCTACTTGCATGGTAAAATAATGGAAAAATTATGATACAAAGATTTAAAAAAACGTGGGATATCGTATCATCGGTTAATAACCTTATATAAAATTTGTTACAATGAAATTATTATATAAACGCATTTTTAAAGTTTTATTTTACAGTTAGTTTAGTTACGTTACCAAAATTAGGCCAGGGTTGGATCCACATCCACAAAAATATTGTACGTGGATAATAAAATTATACTATTTCTTAAAAATTATATCACGTTTGACATTTTATGTTTCTTTTTTTCTATGAATATAAAAAAACGCAGTACTCATGTACAATACAGATATTTTCAATATTATCATATATCATTAATATTAAAAAGCAAAAGGACCCAATAATAAATACAAGTCGACCTTTAGGTAAAATTATGGTATTTTCGCTTATTATTATTACGATACTTTATACTACACACTATGAAATAATGGTACAATTAGGATAACTACACTACGAAATCTGACCTTGGTTACGTCATGTTTTGATATGACGTTTGTATTATGACTGATGTGCTACTTTTTCTTGTATGAAAAAGTTATTAGTAAAATATTTAGATGGGCCTATCCTTCCTTTTGAAATCATTTGTTTTTCAATAAGTATTATTTATAATCTGTATTGAATAAGAAAGTTTCTATTTCTGTTTCTGTTTTTGCGCAGATGATCAGTCTCCGCTCAGACTCGCCGCCTTGACCGAAATTTGGTCGAGAGAATATTGTTATTATAATTTTTCACTCAAATCACTTATCACAAAATTCATACAGACAGTAAAAGAAAAAGTAGAAATATGTTCAATAGTGATTTTATAGTTCTGGTCACATGAAGCAGTAATAGTTTTTTTTCATAGAATAAGGGTGACAAAGAAGCACACAGCTCACCCGATGGTATGTGGATGCTGTGGCCCATAGACATCCACATCTAACCTCGATTAAGAACCAAAACGCAGTTGCGTTGTCAACCGCGGGGACTAAGATGGAATGCCTCGATTCCAATGAAACGGGTCTCCGGTTCTCTACACTCACTACACGTAACAATAGCATTAAGCAGCTATTTTCCGCTAGTATTCGGCAAGAGCTTGGTCTTTCCCCGGTCGAGCCGACCCATTCATGCCACAACCATAATGTAGCTGTAGATTGGATCTACCACGTCTTATTATTTATACGCTATGTGCTATTTATAAATCGTCATTATTGCGGCATAATATACTAAGTAGCAGTAGTTAGTACTTTATGCGCTACTAATATCATCATCATCATCATTACAGCCCTTCACAAGTCCACTGCTGAACATAGGCCTCTCCCAAGGTACGCCACAAAGCAC
>DWHP01008157.1:0-10661 GCA_018247895.1 Parnassius honrathi | reverse complement strand
GAACGTAACGGAACCAACATAACATTCACTCACACTGTACCCCGTGCTCTCTGTCCGCCTCGAAGGACAAGCTCGCTTCCTTACAACAATTACCTGCATTAAACCTCGTGCAGCATGTCGACTTCAGAGAACAGACGTTTCTTTACAACATTTACTGACATTGCGCCTCTTGCGGAATATCCGTCTCGAAAGACCAACACATACGCTTATAATATTCAGTTACTATACAAAACACCTTTAAATGATAGATGATATAAGAGAAAAAGTTATTACTTTTTTATAGAAGATGGGGCAGACAAACATGCGGCTCACCTGATGGTAAGTGACTACCGCCGCCCATTAACAATTGCAACACCAGAATGGTGGTGCTTTGCTGGTATTTCAAATAGGAATAACATTTCTTCTTAAAGGCCCCTTAGTCGTATCTAAACTGAATAATGATAATGATACAAAATTAATAATGATATTAGAACGCATCCGTCGTGTTCGAAATGAAAATATGTACTGCACAAAAATAAAGTAAATAACGCAATTAAAATTGACCTAAATAAATAGTTTACAAAATTTAAATGTACGATTCACCGTTCAGTTATTTTAACTTGTACTACACCTCATGTTTGTCCTCGAAGAACCAACAAGCTACCTTATAACATTCATTTACTACAACTTGCGCTGTTTCCCGTGCGGCGTGTCCGCCTCAAAGGACTGCAGTGATGTATGTAAATGAAAGTCACTACATATAACACCCAAAACGTTGTTTGTCCACAAGCACAAGGAAGGCGGATAGCGTCCACAGTGACGGCAAAGAAAGGAAGAATTAGCACACAACAAAAGATAGAATTTGTACAGAACTTGATATGCACAATGACACTACAATTAAACGAGCGCAAGCGTTAGGCCGGACCGGCGCGAGAGTGGCATGCGTTCTGCGTCGGGTGCAGCGCGGACTGGTGGGGGGAACCCGCTCGCGCGCAATCCGATTGAGGCGTGGCCGCTTGATCTAGATATGGTCGCGCCACGTGTTCAGTGAGTAGCACTCTCGTAGCGGCGCGTTGAAGATGCCAGGTTCGGTGTGCCTCCACAGGACGAACATGTCTTATAAAATTCGCTCATAACGACTCTGCACTGTACCCATTCGTTGTCGGAGGATCAACGTTTACTTATAACATATATTTACAACAATTTGTACTTGCGACCTACCACGAACGAAGAACCTATGCCTATTAACGATCTCATATACCATTACACTACGTTTATATATGCAATAATATGCAATATTTTATTTTTATATTGTCTCTAACAACCACGCGGAATAAAATAAGGTGATTTACTTACTTAGTTATTCCACAGTGGTTTAAAATATAGGATATATAATAGTAAGGATGGCGTGTTCGGGATTAAGTAGCTATATATTTATTTTATCGTTATTGTTGAAATAGTCGATTATCGGATTAGCTAAAAAGATCCAATATTTTCCGATAGTTGATGGCATATTTCTATTTTACGTCAGGCGTAAAATACTTAGATTAGTAGGGTAGCATTTTTTTAATAGGATAAGGGTGACAAACGAGTGCACAGTCCACATGATGGTAAGTGGTTGCTGTGGCCCATAGACAACTACATCTAACCTCGATTACGAATCAAAATGCATATGTGTTGTCCCCCGTGATGACTAAGATAGAATGCCTCATTTCCTGTCAAAAGGGTCTCCGGTTATCTACACTCACCACACAAAACACAGCATAACGCTGCTGTTATTTTACGTTTCGTGCTGTTGCTCGTGCTACAACTATATTACTAATATAATTGCAGCATGGCTCTGCCATGTAAATAGCTATGTCAAAGTACTTGTTTAATACTGTAATTGTTAAACCGCCTGTCACGCGTGATTATTGTGGCGATGTGTACTGATTGGTGGCGGGTTGTGGGCAGGCGCGGGCGGGTTGACGGCGGATGATGTGGAGCACGCGAGCACGTTGCTGCGTGCAGCCGCGGTGCAGCCGGCGGTGATCCGCGCGGCGCTGCTGGGCGCGTCGCGCCGTGCGCTGGCCGCGCTGCTGGCACTGCCCGAGCGCGCGCACGTCTCGCTGCTACCGCACGCACAGGTGCGACACGCGCACCTGCTCACGTACATTCGCACGCATACACACACCCACACATGTGCTCATAAACCCTCGCGCACATACGCACACGCACACCCGCACATGTATACGCACACATACATGTACACTCGCACGTAAACGCACGCACATACACACACACACACACACACACACACACAAGCGCGCGCGCGTACACAGACTGCCTGCACGAGTAGTGCAACATGTTAAAGACTTGAACACAAGTTACTCGCATAGATTATCTTTTTAAAGACAATATTCGCCGTAACTGAACTAAATCATCATAATCATAAAACTATCTAAATCATCATCTCTGCTTATCATTACGTGAAATTGTAGTCAAGCACTAGTTTATATTAAGTAAAAACAAACCACTAGGTGTGTGAACAATCTTAGTTTTTATTATTTTAAGTTCTATCAAAAATATACTGTCGCTTATTTCCTTATTAATTTTCTTCTGTTGCCTTTTACGACTTTCTCAGAATAATACGAGCTAATATTTTCTCTTACGCCGCAACTACACGATGACGTTACCCATATTATTGATACTAAAATAAAGCTAATGCTAGAGAGGAAGACGACAATAAAGGTGCGTATTGTTGCAGACCGAGGGCGAGCCGCAGCCAGCTGAGCGCGTAGTGGAGGTGGAGACGGGCATCTCGTTCCCGCAGCTGTCGCCCGCCGGCGCCGGCGCCGCGCATCACGACATGTTCGAGCTCTCGCTGTCCCGCGCCGTGCAAGGTAAGCCCACCTAGCCACGGGCTCGATCTGAATCTCGTATATGGCTCTCCGTCGCCTTTTAAGAATCAACCGCAGATGGTAGAGCCACGCTGCAGTTATGTTATAGTTGTAGCGCAAATGAATCGGCTTGACTCATAAATAATCATAATGCTGCTGTGTTTCGTATGGTGATTGTAGAGAACCGTCGACCCTTACTGCGTACGAGGCGTTCCACATTAGTCCTTAGGGGTGACAACGAATTTGCATTTTGACTCTTCTCAGCTTCCATCTCAGCTGCTGCTGAGACCATAAACAAGCCGACAAGTTCCACAAGACTTCGCTTCGGGACAGCTAGGATTAAGTAAAAACGAACTGCGGTGACACTGATTCATTAAAAAACCACATACGATTTTGTGACTACATGAATCAAGTGTGCACTTTCTGTTTCCTAGAGGAAGTAAATATTTATACTTTTTGGCCGAATTTATGCATTAATTTTTTACAGATAATCGAAGTCCACCGCTGAACATTAGCCTCCTCTTAGATTACATCTTTAAGGGGTAAATACCCCTACGTAGGCAAATGCCTTAGTTCCCACAGTTGGCAACCGATAATTTGTTATCAAAAAATGCTGTTGCCAACCTCCTAGATTGTTTCCCTGTCACTTCAAACGACATCCACTGGACGAGTACTGTAGGAAGTGGATGTTCTTCATAAGGACTACATTGTAACTGCACGATAGGTCCTAAATGAATGGAGACTTTAATGCGTAAACGTAGCGTATATCTAAGGGATCACTTAGACCAGACGAAGTGAAAGCCCTCATAGCTAAGCAATTTGCAATTCATTAAAAATGTGCATTGCCAATGCGTATTAAGAGGAACTTTGAAGAATTCACATGGTATTTGGAGTTGCAATGTGTTGCCACTGCCACAGGGCGCGCGGGCGGAGCGGCGGGGCGGGAGCGCGGCAAGCTGTCGCGCGTGACGCAGCTGACGGGCTTCTCAGACCCGGTGTACGCGGAGGCCATCGTCGCCGTCAACCAGTACGACATCGTGCTCGACGTGCTCGTCGTCAACCAGACCGGTCAGTTCACACTTGACATTCTGTGTTTGTCTATATGTACTACTCGTGCAGAAAAATAATGGGATTATAAACGGCGCCGCCTCTATTCACCTCACGCTTGCACGTTCTCGCTGTCTACACTCACACCCATCGGTAAAAACCACAAAAAATCAAATTTTGATAAGTGTTATTTATACTTCTAATTTCAGTCCACGTAACAGTATAATATAACAATTCCTGTTCAATATAGTTTTAAGTATTGAACTATTTTACGTAGTCTCAATGAGTAAATTAAAGTATTGAATTGTTGTATGTAGTCTCAATGAGTAAATTACTTCGAATATATATTATTTTCGCGTAGATTTAGTTCCTTTTTATAATTTCTTTTTTTTTTCTTTTATAACAAATTATTTACGTAATTTATTTAATTGTAATAAATTAAGTATTAAGTATTTTATCGCATCTATCACGGGGAGTCCTCTGAGGAATTGTTCGGATTAATCCCAGCCGCCAAATTTCATGAACGCACTACGCGGCAAACCTCCCGATACCACCCACACCATCTGGATGCCTGGCGTTCCACCACTGTACGTTTCACAAGGAGTTTTCTTCCGCGTACGACTTCTCTGTGGAATAGTTTACCATCGGTGATTTTTCCGGACCGATACGACCTGGGGACCTTCAAAAAAAAGCTTACTTCTTTCTAAAGGGCCAGCAACGCACCTGCAATTCCCCTGGTGGTGTTCATGGGCGGCGGCAGTCACTTAACATCAGGTGAACCGTATGCTCGTTTCTCTCTTCTATAAAAAAAAACGTAAAAGGTTATTTTTAATCGTGTGAGCACACTTGTACAAAGTTATTGCAGAATGAATAATGTAAAATGTCAAAAGGTATTTCTTAGATTTAGTTGAGTATAGTGCGCAATGTATCAGGCCGCAGAGCATGTCTAGTAGTATTCATAGAAGTGTTCGGTGGAATAGCATAGAACGCTGGAGTTTGATGTATGGTGTGCAAACAAGGTTATCAAACATCCATTTTTCCTATAATTCTGATCCAAAAATTTATCTTGTTCCTTTATTTGAAATCTTTAATAGAGGATAATGGAATATCGCGCGTTTTTGACATTCCCTCTGCTAGTTGCGATTAATGAGCTTAAAGTTCTCTTTAAGGTGATTCCTACCTGGTATAGCTACGCTGGAGCTATGTTATGCTTATACCGGGTGCTTGTGAAACGCTCCTGAAAACAGAGACAGACGATAGCACTCCATTTGATGATGAGACCAAAAGAAAATCGATCCCGATTATGAAAAAAAAATAGATGAAACATAGATGACATATAGATGGAAAAAAAATTTTTACAACGTTTAATTAGCTTTATTCGCGCTCTATTATGTTAGTACAGCCAAATAAAACTATTATTATATTAAAAAATATGAAAATACTTAAACATAAAACCAGCAGTGAAACTTAAATACCTAAAATCTAGCTGACAATCCCGCAGCCCGAGATCGTACCAATACCTAATAATTTACAACACTTGTCTAAATAGCTAACTTATCTACTTTACCTACTATTTTGCCTCTGTGCTAGTCTCCACCTGGCCACTTTAATTCGAATTCACAGGTTAAATATAAACCAAATACCTGAATCGATTCCCCGCTAATGAAAAATTTATTTAAATTGTTCATGGTGTAGGTATGTTTATTATTCTGATGTATTCAGTTATGCACCTATTCAGATCAGTTCGGTACTAAGTTATTAAAAAAAATTAGGTATGAAACAGCTACCGATCAAAATCCTTAAATAAACTGGCCCGTACGTTGACCGACCATCGGGTTTGTGTGCTCGGTTTGTCGAACAGCGTGCAGGTTAACCTCGGAATACACGTGGTGTGTTTCTTCGGTTCCACAGGCCGGTTCTATTAAATGTCGACTCGTCCGTCCAGATGACGTGCTCAATGAAATCAAGCACACGTTGTTGCTAGTATAATAAATAATAGCAAAAAACTCGCATGCGGCCTTGATCGCCGGGAACTAAAGCTCGCACTTTGTGCACTTTGTATAGGCGCATTCGATTATGCTTTAACACCTCGTGAACTGTCCAGTATGACACATTTGTTCCATCCCGACGCCTTAACAATTTACCGAAACTTTATAAAATTGTTAATTCGTAATGTACGCGAAGCAAACCTACGGTAGCTTCTCCAAAGCACATTAACATGTTTTAAAGGTGGGTATCCATTACCGTCACCGCTCTGATGGAGACGGGTACGCGTATCTCCATAGGAACATGCACGCTCCACATTCCTCTTGTGAACATTGAGCGAACATGTCGTCACCATTAGTGGCTAGTGCAGCATATATTTTATTTCGTTATCTACTCGAAGACTGTAGAAGCCCTCCTAGCTTTTGGGAATCTGACATTTTTAAGAAAAGACCTCCGAATTCATTGGTGTCGGAACTCAAATCTCAGGAATTAAGTGGCCGTTATAAAAACTTCATGCGAATGTCATCATCTAATTTTGAATGTTTGTATAATTTGTTTGTACCAGCTATACAAAAAAAAGACACAAAATTTCGAAAAGCTGTATCGGCTCAAGATAAATTAACATTAACGCTACGATTTTTAGCTACGGGTGATAGTTTCACAAGCCTGCAATACTTATTTAAAATCTCAAAACAGGCAATCAGCAAATTTATCCCAGAAGTCTGTCAAGCTATTATCAATGGACTGAAAGACAATGTGAAGGTAAGAAATGTTTTATTAATAATAGGTTCCATACAAATTAAAAAATAATATAAGAAGTATAATTAAACGAAATCATCGACATCAAAAGAATCCGCGCTGTACTGCGATTCGCTTGGACTGCTTTGACTAATACCAGCTTCACAGGTACTACCTGTTGGCCGGGAGTGTGCTGATGAATAAATCGGATCCAGTGTAGCTGTTTCTGGCCGTGTTGTATAATAATTTTGGGACTGACTTCTGTAGTGACCATATTGTTCATTGTTACTAAAATATTCTGCGTCAGCCTTAAATACGATATCACATAAACGCTGTTGTACCAAATTCTTCGTGCGATGATCGTAACTTCTCAATTTATTCTCTAAAAATTTACAAAACGTGCCAATCTCGTCGTCTTGATTTGACTTGGTCGATGTTGATTTTAAAATACCAAATGCATCCTTTAACATGACAAGTTTTGGATCGTATTTGCATTTTTTTGGAGGCGTCGGGGACGCATTTGTCGGAGATGGAGGCCCATCTGTAGTTTGTTCAGTAGACGGTTGGTCGAGAATGGCATCATTATTATTTTCCTAAAAACAAAACAAAACAGCCTAAAAATGTATGCAAACACTTTATTGTATAGTCAGCGATATATTAAGCTTTACATATTTGTTTTTTTAGTTGCCTAACAACCCTCAAGAGTGGTTAATGATGTCTGATGCATTCGACGAGTTATGGAACTTTGCTCATTGAAAACATGTAGTTTTACAGGCGCCTGTTAACAGTGGTACCGAATTTAACAACTATAAGGGCCACTTCAGTATTGTGTTATTTATTTTAGCCGATGCTAATTACAAGATTAGGTTTATCGACGTCGGTTGTCAGGGCCGAATATCGGATGGTGGAGTATACAAGAATACTAAACTATACTCTTTGATAGTAAAAGGTGAATTGAATTTGCCCACTCCAACACCTTTAGAAGGACGTAATAAAGTTATACCATATTATTTACTAGGTGACTCTGCATTTGCATTGTCCGAAAACATGATGAAACCGTTTCCCGGCCAAACACATGCGAAAGGTACTCTTGAAAGAGTGTTCCACTATCGTCTAAGCAGAGCACGTCGTGTTGTGGAAAACGTTTTTGGTATAATGGCACAAGTCTTCAGAGTTCTAAGAAAACCACTTATGGTAGAACCAAATAAAGCAGCAGTTATAGTACTAACGACCGCTCACTTGCACAAGTATTTACAAGCTCTTTCGGATACTTTTACTGTTCTGGAATAAGAGAAAATGAAAGTTTAAGAGAGGATTATGTAACATTACAACCACTAAGAAACTGTGCATGTCGGTCTCCTAACAATGCAAAAGAAATAAGAAAGGAATTAGGGGATTTTTTTTAGGAAGGAGCTATTTCAAAAAGAATATAAATAATAACTTACTGTATTCAGTGACCGTCGCGGTTTATCGCGATCCATTAAAAATGACAATGCTTCAAACGCGAACCAATTACTTTTATATATTTCTGATGTACCTGAAATGTGAAAAATAAAGTAAACAACTATCCATAGTGTTTTATTTTATACCACTTATTATTACTCCAGTTACCTACCTTTCCCAGTCCCACCGCTTTTTTTTGTTTGGATCTCTCTCTACGAAACCCCGAAAGCAGAATTTTATTTTGTTTTTGCATATTTGCTCCGATATGCCCGTACCTCTTCCGATTTTCACCCAGGCGTCTTCTTTAAAATTTTTATTTTTGAAATTCTCATCCAAGGGATCCCACAGCACAGTATAGTTTCGGTACAACCCGATTAGAGATAAACATTTTTGTTCCGACCACTCCATGATAACCGAGCGCGGAGCGTGATATACGACACGTACGTACTTGACGTGATATCTTGCTCGCGTCCACGAACAGACTGAGCTCCCCTTTGTATTTGCCCAATTTACCACTACCCGCTGGAGCGCTGAGCGCGGAGCGCGCACCGTACGCGCTCCAAGTTCGCAAACGTATCCACTGTGCAGCGTTGTTGCAGAGCGTGGAGCGCAAGAGGTTCGCGAACATAGTGGATACCCAGCTTAACACCGCCGGGTTCACTGGTCGCTAATATTTGCCATAATCGCCTTGTTTGTAAGCTCAATGAATAGTTTACTGTAGTGATAGCCATAGTTCAGATTATATTGAAGCCACTGATTATATTTACCTGTGCGAGTTTATCTGATATAGGGGCAGTTAACTGGCACATAATTTTCGTTACTAAGAACAAAAATATCCCAAGGTTTTTCAGTTTCAGTTTCATCAAATGTTAGTATTAATAATTAAAAAATACGAGCCTATAAATCTCAGATACAGTGTAATCATAAAATGGGCATTACTTTCTTTAAATATTTATTTTACGATGTTAGAATAGCAACACTTTCTGCATAGACTTTATTATACAAGAGGGGACAACAGAGCATACGCCTCACCTGATGGTAAGTGCCGACCGCTGCCCATGAACAATTGCAACACCAGAGGATTTAATTACAGGGCAGGTACGTTGCCAGCTTTTAAAAAAAAAGTAAGCTCGCTTTTTGAAGGTCTCTAAGTCGTACCAGTCAGGAAAAATCTATGGTGGTAAACGATTCTACTAAGAAGTTGTGCAAGTAAGAAAACTCCTAGTCAATCGTACAGTGGATGATCATCTAGATTGTGTGGATGGTATCGTAAGTTTTGTCGCTGCTGTACAGTTTATTGCTCTTGAATCTTAAAACTTTTTTTAATGCAGTTCTTGTACGTCCCACTCCAACAATTGTTCCTCTTTGGGTCGAAGTTTCAATATAAATAGTTGAGTTGCCTTTCAGTTATAAAGGTAGCTTAAGAACCTTGATCTGTCGGCACCCGAAGTGGAATTGTATGACCCTCATCATTTGAAGCTTTTACGATCGCAGTCGCTATTAAAGCTGTTTCCCTGTCCAGAAGTGAAACGGAACGGTATCATTGTTTTGACTTAAAGTTCTTCCTTCTCTTCTACCACATAATATGAAGCCTGCGGTGTCGGATTATCCAATGTACCCGCAAGTGTACTGCTGTACACTTATTTTCATGTAGCAGAGAATGACAGGACTTGAACAATTTGCATTTAATTGATGAATGCGCTGGTACTAGACAGTCAAAACAAAACTTTTTGTTTTTTGCATATTAGCTTCTTATCTCAGGTTAAACTCCTTGCAATGGCTTAGTGGGTAATTATCGTTACACATTACACGTATTTTATCGGTAATGGTGCCTCTATTGCATTAACCGCGGTTACGAGTTCTAAGGTTCTTAATTTCTTAAACTCGTTCTACGTAGATAAATTTACTGTGTGATCTGTATAGACATACTCTTGCCAGTTTCTATGAGTATTTGGGTAGACTCAAAGACGTTCAAACGTAAAGGTAAGTAATTATTGGATCCAAAGAGCAGATATCAGTATTTAAGTTTTTGAAATTGCTCAAAATAAAAAATAAAATGTTGAAATAATTCTAGAATAACATTAAAATGTTCAAAAACCAATTAAATTCTTTCGTAAACCCTCTTGAAATATATTTGGAATTGCGGGAGAAGGGAGCGTCTTTGCTAGATAGTTGAAAAATTCTTTGTTATGAATTATTTTGTTATATAGTTGCGTTTTTAAAAGTACAAAGATTGAATTAAACTAAAATAAATTAATAAAATAATACTACAAGTTTAGGTATTCTTTGTGACGAAATAGAATTACCATTACTGCCTATCAAAAGTCCACCGCCGAACATAGGCCTCCCCAAAAAATTGTTGTTGCCACGCTTGGCAGGCGGGGTTGCTATCGCAATTTTTTTATAGGAAGAAGCTGCTGCCCATCTGACGCTTTCCCCCTGTAGCCTCTTACGACACCTACAGGACGATATCGGGAGGATACGACGACGAAGTTAAGCGATGCGTTGAGTACATTTGCGTACATTTTAAGTGATGCCAAAACTACGCTCAACTTCTTGACGCACACTAACGCACACATCTTTTTTTTT
>DWHP01008156.1:0-10661 GCA_018247895.1 Parnassius honrathi | reverse complement strand
CATAAATGATAGTACTTTTATACTGATAATTAAAGCAATTCGTGCAAAATTATTCCCTAACCATTCCAAAATATCAACAATGCACAACGTTAATATTCAAGTTTTCACTTCTGCCAGAACTCCCATAGTGCAACCCGTTTTTTTTTCTAGCAATGCTATCTACGTTGTTGATATTCCCTGTAACCACTCCTGATAAGCTTTAAATGTTTGTGGTAGGAGCGGTTCACGACAACAATCGGACGGCGGATCGAACCCACGACTTTTTGAGTTCGCGGTCCGCACTCTGCCACTGGGACTGTCTTAAATATCGTCCCGTGGTAAGAGGACTCAAAATAACAAAAAACTACGGTTGTCAAACCGCCAATCAAACGTGGCTACTATGGCAAAATTCCCTCTACGAGATAATTAATGGAGGGTCCTATGTTCAGCAGTGGACTTTTGGATAAATAGTGTTTGCTTACATCGCCTCTTACGACAACTACGAGACCAGATGAAACGATATTTTTACGTGCATTTTATATATATAAAAAGTAGTCTTCCATATTATTTAAAATTTCATTATTCATTTATAAAAGCTAATCAAAAGTTTATTGTTCAACACAGGCCTTCCCTTAGATTACTTCACGTTTGCCACAGCTGCCACTCTTTGCAGGCTTCACATTTTCTCAGCTTCAGATTGTCGACCACAGTTTTTATTTTTGAGTTGTCGTTAGGAAGACGCTTCTGCCCATCAGTGGTTTGTTTTCCTCTGTCACATTACGACACCCACAAGGACTATATGAGGTAGTGGATATTCCTATACCGCAGTACGTATTAAAATGTATAATACAGGTTGTTTTAATAATACATATTAAAATTAAAACTTAAACAAATTAAAACACCCTGTGGTGATTTCAAGCATGAATAAGATTTAATATGGGCAAAATATTATATAAAGCACCTGTGTTGTAACTTGCTCCGTGATATTTTTTGTACCAATTATATTGTTAAATGCTATTTTAAGTGTTGACTCACCATTCGTTTAGCGGTGATTCAACATCTTGAGGAAGCTTGCATATCTGAGGAGCAAAATATTTAGTAGACCTTTTAACTAACTTCTAAATAAATAAGATGTAGTTTAATAAATTCAAACCTGTTTTTCCTCATAGTCGAGCAGTTTTGCAGTACGGATAGTACCCGAGGTACTGTCGACTGTGAAAACGATGTCGTCGGGAGACTGATCGGGCAGCGAGTAAGTGACCATTCCGCTAACGCCGAGATCAGGGTCGAAAGCTTCAAGAACTGCAACTGGTGTTCCTATGGGCACGTCTTCGCGTACGCGCGCACTGTATGAGGACAGAGCGAAGCCCGGTACGTTGTCGTTTACGTCGTCTACCGCAACGCGCACTAGTGCCTCGGAGCGCAGACCACCTCCATCCGTAGCGCGGATTGTGAGTTCATACAGTGCCTGCCGCTCGCGGTCAAGGACAGCACACACCATTAAGACGCCCGTATCGCGCTCTACACAAAACTCACCCTCGCCAGCACCACTTAAACTGTAAGTGATATGGGAAAATTCACCCGCATCGCGATCCGTCGCATTTGCTCGAAATATTGCGGTACCATTTATAGCATTTTCTGTGACACGAAAACTCGCCAGGGTTTTCTCGAAACGTGGAGGGTTATCGTTCACGTCTAGCACAGTCACTGGAAGTAGTCGCGAGTTAGAGCGTTGAGGTACTCCCAAATCGTAGACAGTCACGTTTAAATAGTATTCACTTTCTCTTTCACGGTCCAAGTAGCCGATTACTTTGAGTTCACCAGTGTCTGGGTCAATACGAAAGGCAGAGTCAGCGTCACCACCTGAAATACCGTAAACTAAGAGGCCATTATAGCCTAGGTCACGATCACGAGCATGCAAGCGCACCAGCGATGTACCTAAGGCTACGGATTCGTTTACTTTAACTTCTACGGGAAAGTCGATGAATGCAGGTACATATAAATTTTCTCCATATCGAGAAGGTGCCGGCAGAAAATCTTCGGCAAAGTCTATGGGGGCATTGCTTCGTTCTGCTGCGGCTAGTAACTCGATTAGACGGTGCGCCACACCGGTGTCACGACATTCGAGCGCACTGTTATCGCCACCGCTGCCGCCTACTAAGTGAAGCGTCAGACAAGCAGAATCAGCGAAATGCGTACCATCCGTCGCAGTAACATTTAGCACTCTAGTATCAGTTCGCACGTCAGCCAGATCACAAGAAATGCTTAAAACGCCAGTGATTGAATCGAGTGAAAAACAGTTGTCTTCATTACCACCTATTAAGCGGTACGAGACGACATCGCCGGAATCAAAATCTATAGCTGAGAGAGTTACAATCTCGTGTCCTATTGCTAAACGTCTGGGCAGGTAACCAACGCAATCAACTCGTTCAAATTGTGGTCTATTGTCGTTAATGTCTTGAAGGCGTACATTGAGTCGCATTTCGGCTTGACGCCGATAAGGCAAACCCCAATCACTAGCACGTATCTTTAAAAAATATTCTCGTCTCATACTCTCGTAATCCAATATCTTTGTTGTCCGCACGGCACCCGAAAAATGATCAATCTCAAACGGAACGGGTTGCAAGTTAGCTATGCTATAAGAAATGTAAGCATTTTCACCGGAATCAGCATCTTTCGCCGAGACACGGGCCACGATTACCCCACTGGGTCCATTCTCTAATACTGTGACTTCCATATCTTCTTTATCAAAAACGGGATTATTGTCATTTGCGTCTACAATAGCTATTTTAACTTTAGCTGAAGACTGTTTACGAGTTCCAGCGTTGCCCTGGTCAATCGCTGAAACTGTAAGTGTATAAAGCGATTTTTCTTCGGCGTCAAGTGGAACCGCTGTATAAAGTACGCCAGTATCTGGATTGACGACAAATTCTCCACCTTCATTGCCACCGACTATCTCAATGTAGACACGTGCGTTGTGACTTTCGTCGCAATCTCTAACTTTGAGTCTAATAATGGGTGTGTTTGGCGGCGCGGTCTCTGGAATGTTCGCATCATAAATTTCACGACTAAAGACAGGGGCGTTATTGTTGGCACCAATGAGCGTTACAGGTAAGGTGAGATATGAAGACCGCGGTGGTTGTCCAGCGTCAGACGCGCGCAAGGTAAGGTTATAGCCGTGAGGGGCCGTCTCCCGGTCCAGTAACGCATGCACTAAAATATCATACTCTCCCGGTTGTGTGGAGGGCCTTACACGAAAATGCCCATCGGGGTCACCGTCTACAATCTCAAGGCTCGCGATGCGCCCATGTTCCCCGGAGTCTTGGTCCATTACTTCTATAATGGCGTAAATCTCAGCAGTAGAATTTTCAATAAGTTCAGGCAGTCGACGGATACGGAACTCTGGAGCATGTAGATTTACGCGCGCTACGTGAACTACTAACGTAGCGCGCGCAGCGGAAGCATCTTCGCTGTGCATAAGTAATGATGCACGGTCTCGTGCCAGTACCGTTATCTCGTGACGAGAGTTCTCTGCTGCTACAAGTAAGCGCGTGATTGTCACTACACCACTCGTTGGGTGCACTGCAAAGCGATCAGTCGGTTCAGCAAGGCTGTAGTAAATTTCTCCGTTGATACCAATGTCAGCATCCTCAGCGGTAACGCGCGCAATACTGGAGTGAAGTGGCGTATCCTCCGTTACGTACGCTTCGTACTCCGTCGGATAAAATAGCGGACTCAAGTCATTTTCATCCGTAATCTCGACTACGACAACCGTATCTGCCTCGAGCAGTGTACCGTCGGGCATATGTGCGGTAGCACGCACGTCTAAGCGGTAGGAGTCGCGACGTTCGCGGTTAAGCACATCAGAGTGGCCTGCGCGCGTTCGAATGAGGAGGAAGCAGAAATCTCCGACAGTGTGGTCCTCGGCCTTGAAGAATTTGTCGCGGTCGCCATGACGAATGCGAAAACGGATTTGTGCGTCTTGTACAGGCAGTTGCACGCCGAGCGGTTCAGTGGCGGGCGGCGAATCGGCGTAGGTGCGCGGTGGTGAGTTCTCTGGGATGGTGACGTTGTAGACTTCGCGGGTGAAGTGCAGTGCGGGCGGGCCGGGCCCCGCGGCGCACCAGGCGGCAGCGGCCAGCAGCAAAGCCACGCAGCATTCGCGCCGCCTACACGCCATGTCGCCGCGCCTATGTTCTGCGGTATAAATATATACAATTGGATACACATACATATGTATGTACTTGGGCCATTGACAATAGATCTCATGGCTTATTGGACTTGAAAAAATAGTACTTACTATACCCGTATATATGTATCATCGCAATTATTTAACAACTCAAGAAACATATTATATTAAAAGACAATTGATATTTTATATTTTCTTTTGGAACACTAAAGTTCCTTATAGTTCACCTGATAATCATTTGTTTTCACCCCTGAGGACTAAGATGGAATCTCTCTCAACTTTTCATTGTTTTAGCTGTCTTTACTATTGATACCGGAACACAGCAGTACGGAACCTGGTGATAGAAATAGGTAAGAGGGCGGTCTGGTGGACTCTTAGTCACAAAAGATTAGCCCTAACACCAAGTATAGATCTAGTCATACCACCTAGAATACACTGAAAACTATACATTTGTGTTGTTTCCCATCCTCTTGGATAAGAAATTTTCTAAGTTTCCTACCGCAACGCTTAAAAAGAAAATTTGCATTCAGTATGGAATCTTCACCCACGAGTGAATATAGAATATTTAATGAAGATTCTGACATCCAACTTTGCCGTAATAATCAGAATGAATAGAACTGAGAAATAGCTCAGCCTTAATAATTTAGACATTTTTCCACCAGTTCTATATCAAACTTGACATGGTTTGACTTAAATTATTCCCAAAATACACACAACGTCACCTGCCATTTTAAGCTATCTGCTAGCACATTCAAAGAGCATCAGTAGACCAGTATTTTAAAGAAACATTTGCACATAGTGAAAAGGCACGCCGGACGTACGGGTTGATACAGAACCGATACGTATCCAGCTATAAAATAGACTCTCCACCGTCAGTCCTAAAAATTTGGATCAAACGCTTTTGTGTGGTATTTCTTGCCATCAGTCGATCAACAGTCTGCACGGCGTGCGGGCGAGGTTGACTTCTAAATACTTACTATATTTTATTCTGTATATATCATGATATAACTTAAATTCTGAATTTACAATTGTATGAAAATATAAAGATATGCGTGGTAAAAATTAGGGAGCCTACATGTGACTCCAGCCGAGCGTGCCAGCTGCGGACTCAAGGTCGCTCGCTCCTCGGAGACATGTGCCACTTTCTCTGCCAGGTTTCCTGCAACAATTGAGAATCACAGTTTAAATCACCGTTACAAAACTTTACTTGTTGTCTATCAAAAATCCATTACTGAACAGAAACCTCTCCCTAGTGAATATTATATTAACGGATAGTCTTATAGGGGAATATTTGCAAGCGGATTGGAAACCGCAGTTATTTTATTTGTGTCGTTATTAGGAAGACGGTGCTGCCCAGCTCCTGATTTGTTTCCCTCGGTCGCCTCTTATGACAACTGAGGGAGCATATAATGTGGTGGCTAATAAACATACTATTTTAATAATCAAGTAAATGTGTTAGCTAGATTTCAACTTTCTTTACATTACTTAAAGTAATATACGTTTTTACAAATAAACAGGTTTTAAAAATATTATAATACATCTTTTTAACGCAATATAGATAAATAAATATATGGTATATTATACAACCATTGCAAAACGCCCACGGCGTAAAATAGTTTCAAAAAGTTCGAAAAACGTATAATGTGTTGACTTCTATGTAAATAGTTACTGTTACCGCCCAGAGTTGGCCAGACAAGGGTCGACTAGGTTAGGGCCCATGAATAATCAGCTCGACGAGCAACTAAGGAACGAGCCCAGTGGCTTATGGAAATTTATTATATAAGAAATGTACAAGCATACAACTTACCTAGTTCTGGAGTAGGTTAGACTCTAAGACGTCGTCAGCGTGATGTGAAGGTAGTGTGGGTGTGTATATGAAAGAACGGTGTGTAGTGAGTGCTTAGCTGACGTCACCAAAGCAGGCTGGACAACCCGCCGTCGCTGCACTGCTCCAAAGGACGCCCCCACTTCCGTACGCCGAACTCCAGTCTCACTTCAATTAGCACAGTTTAGAGTTCAATCGAATAAGCGAACTCACTTCGTACTATGCTACGTAAGCTACACCTCAATGTCAAAACCAGCACAAAAGTTCCTCTACTCACTACAAATTACTCGATCTAATATTCTAGACTGTAATACTATAGCGCTTCCGTGCGATATCAAACCGCCGCGTGGACAAACTATATCGGCCAATCGATCTAACAAATTTTAACTTCACGACGCGACGTAACAAGGCTCACAGGCGCGCCGTAGAGGAAATTGCAGCGAACTGACAATCTAGACTAGCTGGCCGCGAGGAAGCCGCATGTGATCCCTCCCCGCGTCCCCGCTCTCAATCCGGTTTTCAATCGGGTGCAAACAATTTCATTTGTAAGCTACTTTATTTTTTTCAAATTGCACCTTGTACTTTTTTTAATCAAATTGTAAAATATATACGTTCCGCAGCTAGGGATGCCTCTTTCAATTTCCGACGGGGTTTCAGGGCAACGAAATGTCTGCTGTGCTGGCCTAATGCATGTTGGAGGATTTCACATGTGTGAGGTTTATTTTATTTCTTCGACCTGTATGTTACCTCGTGATGTTTTTCTTCACCGGGGAGAACATGGTAAATCAGCTCTTGAAAATTTTATTAAATTCGAATCGGGATTTCTCGTTTATTGTGAAATATACGGCGAGCGCTTAGTACAAGAACTATTTGATTTCTTAATTTATTACCTTTCCTTTAATTTAAGATGTGTACCTGAAATAGGGGTCGGTAGTGATAACCTGTTAATATCGAAATTAAATTATCGATCCATTAAAATGTTGAGTTGTCAATCTCGTTTCCCAGTATTTGAGCGTTTCCAACGTCCATGCTATCTTTAGTATGTATAATGTATGGTCACTGCCTCGTTGGTCTAGTGATTATAGTAGTGTGACTGCTGATTACAATGTCCCGCGTTCGAATCTCGGGGCGGGCCGAAAAAATTAGTTATTGAGTTTTTCCATTAAGAAATTCTCACTTGTTGCCCGGAGTCAGGAAGTTGGTCGATGGCTATTCTCCTTTGAGGCTGGCCGCCGTGACCTAAATTCGGTCTGGATGATATTATTATGGTCATATATTATTATACATTTATATATTTTTTACGTGGTAGAGTAAAGCTGCAGCTATAATATAGTTGTAGCATGAATGGGTCGACTCGACCGGGGCAGGACCACGCTCTCACAGAACACCAGCGTAAAATAAAAGCGTAATGCTGCTGTGTTTCGAACGGTAAGTGTAGAGAACCGGAGACCCATTTTACTGGAATCGAGGCATTCCATCTTAGTCCTCGGGGGTGACAACGCATTTGCATTTTGATTCTTAATTGAAGATAAATGAGGATGTCTATGGGCCACAGCATCCACTTACCATCAGGTGGACTGTATGCTCGTTTGTCACCCAATGCTAAAAAAATATATACCTTATAGCTGTGACTGCTCAGGGGTTAAGCGCGGGTAGTAAATTTCACCATACGAGAGCAATCAGAACTCGATTCTAGTCAACAGCAGCAATAATATTGTAAATTTTCTTGGTGGTAGGACTTGTTTTTTGTTCGGGAGCCCGTCTGGGCAGATACCAACCTCTTGCTCATACTGCCTCATATCACACTGGCTCTCTATATCATTCAGACAGGTATGCAGCACTACCGTTTGGGGCAGAAATAGTTAATGCCTCATTTTCACTCAGCCACTGTCAATGCTCCTGTCGCTGCCGGAAATATTTCCTTCGGGACAGAATTATGTCTGCTCAGTATAAATAACTATTTAAGTGTATTAAAAAGAAATAAAATACGCCGTCGTCAAAAAAGGTAGTGTATGAGGGAAATTTATCGCAATAGAACAACGTAAGTACTTCTACAAATTATTTATGCGTGTAAATATTTGAATAGTATTGCAAACCATATTATTGCCCCTAGTGCCATCTAGTGTCGGGTAGCAGAGTGAAGAAAACCTTCTAGAAAATGCCATGCTAGAATCTTCCACCTTCAGCGCCATCTGGTATCGAATAGAAGAACTAAACTTTCTAGAAATCTCCACACTTTCTACACCTAGTCGGTCGGGACCGGTATTTGCTAGAATATTCTAGATGTTTGGGTGGAAAAGGCCTATATAAAGCCGTTTTGGGGCGCGGCGGTATTGAATTGATGATACAAGCGAAGATTCAGGAGCGAAATAAAGTGAACTAAAGTGTTAAGTGTGATTAATTATTAGTGTGTTTTGGGTTTTAATTGGTGTTCGGTATTAAAGTGTCGGCAGTTTTTATTGTCACGAACCCTAAGCTCGTAACAATAGTATACTCACTCGCGCTCGCACTGCACGTCCTATAACTTCCGCGCGAAAACCCGACAATCGAGGGAGCGCCGGGCAGTGGCAGCGACATGAGCAGTGACAGCGCGAGTAACCTATTTACATACACGCGCTGCCCACTTCCCTACTCACTTCTTTGCCCAACAAGGCTGAGTGTAAATGTGGCTTAAGAGGATGGTATCTGCCCAAACACATCTTAGGCAGAAAAATATTCCTACCACCTAGTAACAATTAAGTTGTGTATTATATATTTGATAATATGTTTTAGATACCTACCTAATTGATATTTTTAAAATATTCTTCTTTTTCTATTTCACCAAAAGTTTGTAATACGTACGCCGATTTCTGACAAATAAATATTTTTGTTCTTTCGCTCTTTATAATTTTTTAATCGTATAGAGCCCGCTGTAAGCTCATGACTTTATCTGAGATCAAGGCGATGTCAGTGAAGGATGAAGTCGGCGTTGGATCACGGGGTCTTGTGATCTCATCCGGGTCGGCGCCAAACGTTTCTGTCGCACCTTAATTAATACAGCCCGGTTTTAGGGAGATTCTGTCTTAGAGGTTGTTTGTTTTATGTAATTAATATCCCCTTAAATGGAAAGCTTAAAATTTTAATTAGCTGCTGTTTTAAATATCGCGGTATTTTTTCACTCCGGCTAATTTATTCAGATATCAAACAGTACACTAAACTGTTCTTTATTTATATCAGACTTTTTAATAGAAGTAAGAATGACAAACGGCACTCGAGGAGCTAGTTATCGACCTTTCCAAACCTTTCTCAATTATTAATTTTTTAGAAACTATTATTAACTCCAGCATAGAACGTTTATTTAATAAACTTAAGAGGATAAAAACACAGTCTAACACATCAAATTCTAAAGTTGAAAATGTATATATATATTTATCTATTCTAAACTTTATTTAAATAAATGAAATAAGTAAAATATTTTTTCTTATATCGACCACTCCTGAACCTGAGACCTGTTTGACTTGACACAGGTTTCGACCGTTTTTTGATTCATCTGCTGTCAACATTATGCGGAACACGGTAGCATAACAAGCTCAGCCTGGCCACATTCGTATTGAATACTAGTATTGTGCGAGCGTTGCTCTTCCCCGGCTGAAATAACCTATTCATGCTGCAGCGTGGCTCTACTGTGTAAAATATCTATAGCTACGGCTAGGTGGTAATAATCATAGACTTGCATTTTAAGTAAATCAGCATAAAATGTGAGACGACTAGAACTGCGATCGGATTAACTATTTTGTCTGTCAAACAAGATTTTCGCAAGGTCCAATGAACTACTAACGTACTGATATGAAGAAGAGCTGAAGAACGTTGTGTCTCTGCATTAGTATCAGGATGCAAATGAAATCACTTTAACCTAAGTCATATGCTGGGTTTTCTGTATTTAAAAAAAACGCTTCTTTTTCCCATACTAACCGTTTCAAAGTGCGTATAATGCATTAAACCCTTTTTTAAAAGAAAATACTAACTCAACAACTTACCAACTGCTTAAAATTTGTATCTCTTTATGCCGAACGGATATTTTGTAACGCATACTTGTACGTAATAACATAGATCTTTACGGTGGACAAAGAGTTTCTTGTATAGGAATCGGGCATTATACAAGCATGAACGTTGTCCTGTAAACACGAATTCCTTAAAACTGCTATCTTAATAATTTTATCCGGTCGTCTTTTATAAGTGCGCAAGGAAAACATGAATTTTTTCAGCTGCTGAGCGCTTATTAATTCACCTGCGTCGTCAGTCTAGTGACCGTAAACGTGATTACTGATCATGAGGTCACGGAGTCGAATCCCAGGTTGGACTAAAATCAGTTTATGGGGTTTTTGTGTCAAGAAATTGTCATTAGCAGGCCAGAGTCAGGAAGTTGGCAGTGTTTCACCACCGTGTCTTAAATGCACCAAGCCTTTAGGTCCTGAGCCTGATCTCTCTGATCGTATCGAATTAGGGAGTCCACATATTTATCGATGCCGAAGAGTCGTGGTCGCTCAGATGGTTAACGCTCACTGTAAATATAACGCGAACGCGAGTAACTCGGGTTCGATCCCCGTCGGCTAAATTGTTAATTGCAATTTAAAGTGCTGATTTACCACGTGCTCGGCGGTGAAGGAAAACATCGTGAGGAAACCTGCA
>DWHP01008155.1:0-10662 GCA_018247895.1 Parnassius honrathi | reverse complement strand
CTTTCTTGTTTAATCCAAAGTATTATTTTCCAAGAATTTAGGCATATATTGTTTCTCACTACTATTTATCTAATATTTAAGTACTATATTAAGAATATGAATTAATTAAAATACTGATTTAAGCACGATCTAACTATTTTGTAAGAGAATTAACTGAAAGGAATTTTTTAACTGCTTTTACATTTGTGTTATAATAAGCACTAGTAAACAATCTTTATAAATCAAACAGTAGCTAAAATCAATAAAAATAAATATCTAAGTCATAAATGTAGTCTCCGAATATGTATGAATGTATTATAAATTTGTGACATGTCGAGTCTACGGCACCCATGGTCACTAGAAGATTAAGGTTTTCTGTAATTAATATTAGTCCTGATCTACGCCGTCAAAGAACTAAAGTAAAAAAAATGGAACAAGCTTCACAAAACATGTGCCCGTAATGATGTTCATTTACAAAAGTCTTGTGATTTATTTAATGATAAACAACCTAAAGGATTGTCCTAAGCATGATCTTAAAATACAGACTTTTCAACCCATCGTTTTTATAGCTTCCCGCTAAGAAAATTAAAAATTTTCGAAAATAGAGAAGTTATCGGTTTCACCCCGATTTCCGAAAATTGAGTTTTCATCAGATCTCGACGTTTTGACATCCTAAGAAGCTATTCTGACTAATTTCACGTGGACGTCCGTACGGATGTATTTAATTTTAATTATTTTAAATTCCCGACGTATCAGGTGCTTTCCAGCACCCATGGTCACGGGGGACTAAGATGACTGAAGTCCCGATGTGATTGTTAAACCTGGAGTACCTTCAGCTTTTTCAATTATTGTTTATGGTCCGATCTAAGTATGCAAAATGAACTCACTGTGTCTTGAAGTCTTGCAGTGGTGTGCTTGACTTTAGTTTTAATTTTATTGATTATAGGGTCCCAGGCAGGTGGTAGTAACCCTTTTCTATTGAAATAAGGATGTTTTTTTTTATTTTAATAGCCTCACTTATCATCCTTGGTGGGAATCGGTGTTCTTTCGCGAGGATTTGTGGTCTATCAAATCTGGTTGTTGAGGCCATCGAGGATATGTTAACAAACTACAGACTTCCAGGAACGTTAAGGCTTCACATCAGCTATATGTTCTTTTGCGCGTGTTCTAATTGATCTTTTTGTTTGTCCTATATAAGAGAGACCACATTCACAATCAAGCTTGCAATAGTTGAAGGGTCTGTTTTGATCTTTCCGTACGTAGTTTCATCCAACAAAAGTTGTTGTACTTTAAAATTGCAATCTGACGTATCCATTATAACCGTAGACTAGTAAAAAGTGATCTAATTAAGAAATACTCAGAGAAATTGAATCTAGACGTTAATTCGATAACGTTAATTTGATAATTGTATGAGTTACAAAAATACACAAACCGAACGCTGCATTACGTCCAATAGTAAGTCAGATTGATTCGCCAACTTACAGATTGACTCAACACTTAGCTAAAATATTATCACCACTCAGAGGACACACAAGAGCACACACTAAGGATTCATATCATTTTGTCAGTGAGATAAAAAACTTACGTCTTACTGACAGTGAAACCATGGTATGTTTTGATGTTCAGTCTCTATTTACATGCCTACCTGTTGAATACTGCATCTCAATTATAACTAGGAAATTAGAGGAAAATAACATGCCAGCAGAATATGCGGTGCTACTCAGACATTGCCTTACATCTTGTTGTCTATTGTGGAAGGAAGAGTTTTACAAGCAAGTAGATGGTGTTGCAATGGGCTCATCTGTATCTCCCATTGTCGCCGATATATTCATCGAAGACTTCAAGGAGAAAACCCTCCTTACTGCATCCGTTATACCAAAGATCTACAGGCGGTACGTAGACGATACTTTCACAATTTTACCATCAGACTAAGTAACTGTATTTTTAAAACATCTTATTTCCATAAACTCTAAAATTCAATTTATTATTGAGTTAGAGGCAAATAATTCTTTTGCTTTACTAGATATTTTATTTATCCGAAATCCTGCAAACACTATTGGTCACACTGTGTATAGGAAAAGGACCCATGCCAATCGATATTTAAATGGTGGATCTCCCCATCATCCTTCACAGTTAGCTACCGTGGGAAAATCTTTGTTTCAGAGAGCACAAAGGATCTGTGACAGAAAACATCTGGCTGCCGAGCTTCAGCACGTCAAGCAAGTATTGCACGACAACAAACTTCGGGTCCCGCGGCTACGTTACAATGACTGAGTAAAGCCTGCCACAGTCGAGCGTGTGCCTGCTGCACTATCGTATGTCAGAGGAGTCACAGACAAGGTTGGCTAAATCTTGAAGCGAGCTTCCATCAAAACATACTACAAGCAACCGAAGAAGATTCGCCAATTTTTACCATCCGTCAGGAGTCATATTCCTTTACAGGATGCAGGAGTGTACAAACTTGATTGCGAATGTGGTCTCTCTTATATAGGACAAACAAAAATATCAATACCCGCGTAAAAGAACATATAGCTGATGTGAAGCATCAACTTTCCGGGAAGTCTGCAGTTTGTGATCATATCCTAGAGGGCTCCAACCATTACATCAGATTTGATAGACCACAAATCCTCACAAAAGAACACTGATTCCTACCAAGGATGATACGTGAGGGTATTGAAATTAAGAAACATCCTAATTTCAATAGAGAAGGGGGCTGGGTACTACCACCTACTTGGGTCCCTATAATCAATAAAATTAAAACTAAACCCAAGCACACCACTGCAAGAATTCAAGAGACAGTCAGTTTATTTTGCATAGATCGGACCATAAACAACAATTAAAAAAGCTGAAGGTACTCCGGATTTGTTAAAGGAGGTACCGGAGGTACCCGGAGTACCTTCAGCTTTTTAAAATGAAATCGGGACGTCAGTCATCTCAGTCCCCTGTGACCATAGGAGCTGGAAAGCACCCGAAACGTCGGGAATTAAAAATAATTAAAATTAAACGCGATAAAATCCGTAAAAGTAGTTTTAACCCCTCAGTCCCCTTAAAATTCCCATGCAGTCGCATGCGCCCGGCAAATCTCGAGCGGTCGCACGCGACTTATATTTGGATACTACTTTTCTATGAAGAAATTTAACATTATAAAATCTATACAAAATTCTCTACATAAAAGTCAGGTTTTACTTCATTACAAAAAGACTAACGTATTTTAATAACAAAAACAAAACATACCAAGCGAATGTCGAAAGCGTGAAAATCAGAAATATTTCAATATATAAATATTTACGTAAAAGGATAAATTACATTCACACAAAAACTTTCACTACAATTTTATAATAAAACACTATACTAAAACACAAATAGAACACCAGAAAAATCCAAAAATCAACACAATAACATTCACGCGAAAATTGCGTATAAAATAAAAGTGGATTATAAATAAATATCTATAGCATAATTATATTTTATTGCAATAGAGGATAGAAAATTTCATATTGATTCTATAATGCCAAACTTCTTCGTAGAAAAGCAGTCTCTAAATATAAGTTTTAGTGGTTTAAAGTGCTGTGGGTGGGTGCGGTCATATTTGACCGCTTGAATTTTGACAGAATATCGAAGTGGTCAAATTTGGCCGCTTGATGTTTGAGAGGTTAATCAATGTGTAGTGTTCGCGTAAATCTATGAAATCATTACGATTGAGATGCGGTTTATTTTGCGGCGTTCTAAAGATCTCAATGTGGAATAGATTTGGTGGTAATATGAACTGATTCGGACGAGTAGATTTTGAGAAATCTCAAAAATTAACATTTTGAAAAACTGTTTTTGGAATAACTTTTAAACGGCTTTACAGATCGATTTCAATCAGCTCTTATCCTCACAAAATGACGTCGAATGCCGTCTGAAAATTAGAAATCGGTTCATTCGTTCTTGAGATATCGTAGGAGAAAGAATCTGAAAAACCGTTTCTTTAACATAATTTCTAGATTTCGAAACATAATTTGGTAAAATTTGGAACGCTTTACATTTGTAATTAGCGGGAAGTTCCAGGGATAGCCTGCAGGGTCAACCAATTTTTTTATAAATTATGCAAGAAAATTCAGCTTTCGATGTCGGCAAATACAACAAGAGATCCCACTTCTAATCTCAGATTTACTTCAGGATGAGGTTAATTGTTAAAAAAAAACTAATAATTATGAGTGTGTGGGAGCAGTCAACTTGCGCTCTTGCTTACTCAAATAATAATTATCGGCAATAAAACTGCGTTCTGCTCTATAAATGTATATAGTACGCTCTTTAGTTTAGATAGTAGATTTTTGGCTTGGATGCTGGTCTTTTAAACCATGTCTCCATTTAATTCGGGATCTTCGCGGCGGACACTTCCTTGCCCTGAAACCCTCTCGGAAATGAGGGAAGGCCAGCAGTGGGACGTATATAGGCTGTAACTTTACCTTTTTTATACTTTATGACGGACCCTGCGACAAAGCAACTCTTTTTAAAAAACTTTTATTATTTTTATCTTTCGTGACTTACTTTCTTTCAGTCGGAGGTTTTTTAAAGATTTTATTTTATCCTTTTTCGATTACAACCTTTATATCCACCGCGGGTTTTTTCATTTTTTTTAAGTTTGTTTTTTATTTTAGACTTTTTAGAGAATTCCTACGTTCCTAAATCTTGATCTGACAGGTCGGAAATTGCTTCTTGGTAGGCAGCCACGGCTTCTTCGGCGCTTGAAAAAAACTTGCATTTGATTTTTTTTTTGAGTCTTGGGAGCAAAAAAAATTACAAGGAGCTAATTCAGGGCTGTAGGGTGGGTGACTTATAGTTTCAACACCAGATTCCTCAATAAATGCTTTTGTTTTATGAGAGATATGTGAAGAGCCGTTATCGTGATGCAGCGTAATTCCCCGAAGCCCAGTCTTTGGTCTTCTCTCCCGCACAGCTTTAAAAGCATTGAGTAATGCAACTGTAGTATATCAATCAGAATTGACTGTCCTACAATTTTCCAGCATTGACGTCGACAAATGTCCGCTCCGCGAGAAAAAACTAGCCACCATTTTTTGCCGACGTTGCGGAGGTCTTTGCAGTTTTGTTGGTAACTGTCTTTCTGAGTAGACCCATACCGATGATTGCCTTCTATTTTCCGGATCATATTGATAGATCCACATCTTGTCATGAGTAACAATTTCTGAAATACGCCTAGATGGCCTGTTTTCAAAACGTAGACGCATTTCACGGCACCAACCCACACGAGTCTGGTTTTTGCTTTTAGAAAACAAACGAGGGATCCATCGACAAGAAACTTTCTCACTCCCCTCTCCAAGATGTTGATGTAGGATGGTATGAATGCTCCCTGAACTAATGCCTACAATCATTAGGATGTCAGTATATATGACTTGTGTATCTTCTCACACCAACATTTCGGTAGTCCATACATTTTCTGCCATTACTGCTGTTGGCGGTGCCCCGGTTCTTTGGTCATTTTTAAGATTATTGTTACCCCTTTTGAATTCAGCAAAACACCTAAAAATTGTTGCATGTACCTAAAAGTTGAGTCCTCTAATGCTTATCGTAACCGTTGTAAACTTAATTGTTCGGTTAAGCCAAATTTAAAATCATAGATCATAGCGCGCAAATATTGACGGTTAAGATCCATCGTTTTAAATTAAAAGTGTAGGAAGCGTTGCAGGAAATTTAAATAACTTTTTTTTGATTGAGCAATTGGCTTATGGAATTCTATTTTCAAATAAATTTTCTTTTTAGAAACACGTAACACGGGTGCGTTCTATTTTTAAATTTCGAGCATCTCAAAACTTATCGAATGACCTTCGTAATAATAATACTATCATTTATTCGCTAAATATGGTACATTAAAGACGACAAGTAGTTGTACATAGTCCACATATTTACCACATCTGGCATGTGAAAAATATTTAACACAATTTAATGATGAGTACGCAATTAAGCGTAGATGACATTTGCTCGTGGACCATCATCAGCTTTGACTCAGAAGTTATGATAACTGTTAAGAGATTTTGTTTTAAACCGCTCATAGAGAAAATGAAATAGGTACCTAGTTTGCAAGCAGCTGACTTTTTTTTATATTTCCCAGCAGAACCAGAGAGCAGTGTCAAATGTGCAAGACTTCTACGATGTCACTTATCCTAGTACCAATTGTTATAATTAAAGCAAAGCGATGTTCAGCATTTTCTTGCAATAAAAGAATGTTTGTTTAATCTATGAATGATGCAAAAAGACATCATAATCTTCACTTAAATGTGCGTCACAAAAAGTGCTGTTGTAAAGAACCCACTTTTTTAAGTTGAAACTTCGTGCGTGCTACAATGCAAATGGCTCTATAAATCCATTCATCGAAATCTTTATGACACAATTTACTTCTAACATTGGGAGCGTATTATTACTTTCATTTTGATCTACCTATGCCTGCTGGATCTTTAGAAGGTACACATGCCCCATAAAGTAAACAGCCGTATTAAGTTTTCGTATGCTTTGGAATTATCGCTTGTCGAATTTTCTGAAGGTTAACTCTGGCTCAAAAAGAAGTTTTTTTTCTACTATTATATGCCAGCGCTGGCCCACTATTTCACCCAATAGCAAGCTGTGATGCTGCCAAAGATGACAAAGCGCACTGACTTTAAAATCTATTCACCTTTGCCCTAAAGTACGATGTCGTCGCACTCTAATCCTTTTAAGCCTTTCGCTACGTAATTTAATAGTCGGTTTCTCATAATACATGTGTTACATGTGTAACGTACATGTTTACGGAGGGACTATACTATAGCAACATTTAGAACTGATATAAAAACACTTTTAATTGTTATTTTTACGGCCTTATTATACTTTTATAAAACACAGAATCGAAATCAGTTCCAGGCTACACGCCTATTTTTAATATTTTTATATAACTAAATTGAAATGAGGGTTCTAGAAAACTCGTTTTTTAAAAGATTTAATATTCCAAAGTTCCTTTTATATTAAGATGCTACCTAATTTCAACTTCCATAACAAATTTTTATATTTGGGTATGTTAGCTAAAAAATTCATGACCAGCATTTTTTTTATTCAATCTATTACTTTACACAGGCCTCACGTGTTGAAGAAGAGACTTACCATAATGGCAGGCGAATTTGCGATTGCATGCATTTCATCTAGACTTCTGATACATTTCGCGCCGCACCTTTCTATCGATCACGGTATTTAAGGCCTAGCGTAAACGAGACGGTTGTGGCATGCAGCCATATATCGGATGCAATAAAATTTCTTTCGGAAGTCGCCTGCGAGACGAAAGCTAATAAAAACTTAACAAGTTAGTACTATCTCTTTATCATTTTATAATTAGTGAACAATTTTTACTTAAATTATTTAAAAAAATATCATTAACCTTGAACTACGCCTAATACAAATTAAAGAATAATTCGTTTAAGCGAGTTAGATTACCAGAACGAAATCTGTTTCTTACTCATTATCATAATTACGGAATACGGATACATGTCCAGATTTTCTCTTAAGCCAAATCCATTAGAAAATGAAGCAACGGTCTTTCACAAACTAGACAAGAACTCTAGTGATTTTACAAATGAGCTAACTTTCATCTGCTACAAAATTACACTTGAACGTGAGTATCGTAGGTGAATATTAATTTAGTTTAACGAACTATTTCTTCCATATCATTATTAGAAGTATACGGTAACATAATATCTGTATAAATTATTTGCACCGTTAAGTAATGTTCAGTTTTTGGTACTTTTCGTAACGAAATGTTTACGTACAGTGAGCAATAAACATGCATAAAATAATCTGGAGTCATGCAGCCACTAAAGTGAAACTAAGTAATACTAAAATCAAAGGCAGATTTCCTTGTACATATAAGCCACTACTACCGCTATATAATGCATAGAAACAATATAGAAATATACAACGAACGTACGATTTTTAAGGACAATTCTACCATTTCTGAAGTCTTACGAAGCACGTGCGACCAACAAAGCGCTACTCAAATTTAGTGTGGCTTAGCACACTTCATTTCGGAATGTTTTTATTTTCTTCACCACCGATCACGTGATGCATGAAAACTGAAATGTACAATTGTTGGCCTTACTCCCAAAAATTGATATAATTAATACGTTTCACCTGATACTTTACACGATAGATATATTTACTTATAGTCATTTTAAGGACGTTTGCCTCAAAAAGTAAAATAGAATTTTTATGGGATCACTTTATTAAGGTTATGGTAAATTATTTGTTAAATTTAAATTTATGTTAAAGTTAAATTATTTGTCAAAATCCAATGACCAGTAAAAAGCTCACATAAATATACCTGCCACAATTACGCTTCTTATAGGCTGCGCTTCAGTCACCGGATAAAAAGACATATTAGGAAACCGAGAAAAATTTCTGAGATGGTTTTAGGGCAAGTAATGTCTGCCTCGCGCTCCTGCTGTGTTAGCGAGTTTCACATGTCTTCGGAATATTTTTTTGCGTGCAGGTTTCCTCACTATGTTTCCCTTCACCACCGAGCACGTGTTAAATGCTTTATTATTGCATTAAGATATGCTTTTCATTCCAAGTAGTTTGTATTGAGATATATTCGATAACTTTTCTATAAGAAAATACGTATAAAGCTATCACGGTTTTAACGCTTAGTCGAAGGAGTAACAGCTCAATACTGTGTACAAACAAACACGTACATCGTTCAGTGGCACATCTATCTACCAGAGTCGCTCAACATTTCTACGATGTTTAATCAACGCTCAGAATGAGCGTCTTTGGGAATTCAAGACAACGACGTTTGTAAACTTATCTCGCGTTCTCGTTAGCGAGAACGTCGAGCCTCCTGAATACGTAATTGGGCATGCCTCTAGTCCTCCCATTCAATTTCTATCTTTGTCAATCCTAGGTTATTCAAATCGATATCTATGCTAAATACAAATAAAGAAATAAAAAAACAGTTAGCTATTATAAAATTTGAATTGATTATCGAAAACTTGAAGATAATTTTAAGTAAAGCATAGTTCGATGAAAGTGTAAACAACTACAAAATACATTGTGGAATACAATTTTAGAAATAAAACCCAAAAGTAAGATCGAGGCAAAGTTTTAAAAACATGCCAATAGCGTCCTGAGGTAATCGTATACGACCCCGAAAGGTGAATTTATTGGATCAAGGGTGACCCCAGTATAAAAATGTGAAGCTATTTACACAGGTCCAATGGAAGACGAAAAATATAGGACAGAACACAATTAGAACTTGAACAAACCGTAGACATTTTAGAGATATTCTGGATGGTATTACTGAGAACGTATTAAAATAATCTAACATTTAATTCTGAATGGTACGTTAGTATTTTAAACAAATGAAAATTTAAATTCTTAAACATAGGATGACTGCCATCAAACCTTGCTTATGAACAAGTTCCTAATCATGGAAGTATTTTAAAAGGTCAAAATCTAATACTTTTTAAAATATTATATTTCTATTGAATGTCAAGGCGAAGTCATCTAAATGGTTTAGAAAATATCACTACATTTGGGTAAATAAATTAATTCTACAGAGGCAATAATTCGCTACGTCGTATCATTTTATAATACCGGAATAGTTAAAAATTATTCGTAAAATAGAGCAAAGCTTTTCAGAATATTCTTTATGTAGGAAAATAAATTTTGCTACAAACGTAATGGAAATTAGTTCTGCAATATTATATTTCATCTTTTCAACAAATGTTATCAACATTTTAAAGTAAAAACTTCTTTGGCATCGTTGTGTTTCGAAACTGATGCAAACGAAAAAGCGACACGAAAAAGTTATACATGAATAGAATTTAGCCTACACGAGAAAGAGATAAAATGCAGTGTAGTAAGTGACAGTATCCCATTGATAAGGTACAGACCGCGAACTTAAGGTTGTTGATTTGAATCCGCCATATACTTTTTTAAACTTACCAATAGCTTAAAGGAAATTTTAGTATTGGTATTTTTTTAAATAGTATTTCCTATTATATCCGTCTCCTCTTTTTGCGGTGCTAAAAAACATTAATATTAATTTTAACTGTTAACATAAACGTTAAAAAATTAACAAATTTATTAAATAATTCAAATTATTCATACAGAATAAAATTATCATCTTACAGATTTACATTAAATTATTCGTGTTCATTTCATGTACATCTAGCGCCTAGCGTATAGCATTCTAAGAGTCAATAAATTTATGTTAGATAAAATGACTTTACCTATAGAATGAAGTAGATGGTGCTATTACAAAGCAATTTTACCCGAAGGCAAATATTCTATTGATTTATACACTAAAATTAAGTCAAAAAATAAGAATTGTAACATTTATTTGCTATAAAATTAAACTTTTATCTCATGTTTTATGCCGCACTTGTTGTTGGAAGTGATCATCTATACTATACATTTTATAAATCTATAGAAAAGTCATGTATGTAATTCTGATACTTCCTGGAAGTCCAGAGGACTAAATAAAGGGCATTGAAGCCAAATTAGTGGTTTTTAGAGTTCTTGTCTGTCTGTCTGTGTATTAAAGATTCACGCAGAAACTACTGAACAGATTTCTATGAAATTTTGTCTATAGGTAGTTAGGAACCAGGGGCTACTAATTAATATAAAATAAGGGGAAAAAAAAAAAAAAGGAGGGTTAAGTAT
>DWHP01008154.1:0-10662 GCA_018247895.1 Parnassius honrathi | reverse complement strand
AAAAACTATTAATATATATAATATATTAATCGTTGATTTATATTATTAGCCATTATATTATTAATATACTATAATATATTAATAATATAATGGCTATAATTTGAAAAGACCAGCAGTAAAATGCTCCGGTGCTGATAGTGATATTCAGATGGCTCTTGTTACATACCTATTAATGTTCTTCTGACTGGTTCTGTGTGAGTCGAAAAAGCCCACAGCCTTACTAGTGAACCACTCGCAATACCTAACATCACGTCAGATCCCGGCGTGTTACTGCCGCTTGATGTAGCACCACCACCGGTTTTAGCGTTTAATGCTATGCGTTCTATAACAGAGTCTTGTACGGGCGATTGAAACACAACATACCAGCCGCAAGAGTCAGTCAATCTGAAAACAATGAGAAATCGTTTGTTGGCCTCTTTTCGTCATCGGCCAGTAAGCATAGTCTACATATATTTAACCAAGCTTCCCAGAGCCGTACCTGACTGTGTTTTAACATCGGGAATAAACACGCAATGTTTATATCGCCATCTACAAAAGGTCACAATAATTTTTGGGCATTTGCCTTACAGCGTCTCTTGCAAGCTTCTGAGAAAATTATCTAAGTTAAAACTTCAACATCAGTATCGAAGTCTCCATAGAAGCCGAGAAGCCGGGCTTGCCCTATCAAACTGCTCAATCAAAAATATTAACTAATAAAATAACTCGTAAACTGTTTCAAACTACTTAAAATTTCCCACGCGCTCCTCTGTTCTACACAGGTCATGATTTCGTAGCCCTATTATGTAACGTCAACACTTGGTAGATTGCTTTCAATTCGAAATACACTGATTCGTGTTCTCTCTGTTTCAAAGCGGACATGCAATGGACTGTCAAAATTAATGAAAGCAAAGCAATATTATGGGTGGACCCCGATCGCGACAAAACTGTATGTAAATTTCTTTTTCTTTCGCTCAAGCAAACCCAACGGCTTTTTTCAAAGCCACCGAAGGTATGCCACTGCTGATATGTCATACAATCCATCTATCAGACAGCACTGAATATTAAATTGAAGAGTGGAGACAGATCAGGATTGGTGTATTTTTATAAAACTGCTAAAGACAACAAAACCATAACTTGGGCTTGCCCTAGTTTGGAGCCCTAGCTTCGCCACTGTTCAACATATTTGCTTTGAGGTCTAAAGTAAAGGCCTCAGAGTACAGAAAAATCAGAATCCGCGTTCAGCTGTGTTCAAAAACAACATGCCCCCACCGTGTCCAAAAACAAAACAAACATCCCGCGCCGGTCTCACTTCCTACCCGCTAGCTAGAAATTTTATACAGTAATCTCACCGCTTTTTGGGGTAAACAGTGAGAACATTAGAGGTAAGATAATAATGATAAAACAATTATTGTCAATTCTTAAACGTATTAAGTTTATATAATGTTTACGTGTAGAGCCATGCCGTAGCTACATTACTGGTATAGTTGTAGCACAAATGGGTCGGCTCAACAGGGAAAGGACCACGCTCTCACGTAATACCAGCGTCTAATAGCAACTTAACCCTGCTTGTTTCGTTTGGTGAGTGTATAGAACCGAAGAACCTTTTTAATGGAAACGAGGCATTCCATCTTAATCCTCACGGGTGACAACCCATCAGCATTTTGATTCGTTTTCGAGGATAGATGTAGATGTGTATGTTCCACAGCAACCACTTACCATCAGGTGAACTGTGTGCTCGTTTGCCATTCTTATACTATAGAAAAATATAAATAATAATATCAAGAAATAAAACACGGTTCTAGTAAGGTAAACCTAAACATTCAATTTCCATTTTTTATGAAGTTTTTTAAATATTGTCTTTTAGTAATTAAACTAATTATCAGAAATTTACATTTAGATAACTAACGAAAAGCTCATTTTTAAGTCTCCTCAAACCTCGCTCTTGTCATAAAAATATTTTTCTTCAAAATCCATTGCAACTACGGTTCGCTTTGACAGTTAACAAAACTCTTCCAGCTGTGCTCTTTGTAATATTCTTATCCCCTCTCTTTTCCTTTTTCTATGTAATTAATTGTTAAAATAAATTATATTGTTTCGTAATCCAAAAAAGTTTATAGCGATGGAAATGTCCACATATTATTATTTTGCTGGAAAAACTTCACTTTAACCAGTAAAAAAAAATACCAAGTAGTCAAAGTAGTACTATATCTACATATATATTTTACATGAAAGCTCCTTTAGATACTATAACTACTAACAAAACGATATTAGTAATTAAAATTAGGAAAAAAAATTAAATCAACATAAGAAAGCAGTTAAATAATTTTTAATAAACTAAATTAATGCCGTTTAATATCACAACTGTAATATTGGCAACACTAATAAAATGAACCTATCATTCACGAACAGAACAAATAATTTAATTCATAAATAAAAGGACATCTGAACGTGTTATTTGCACATGAAATGTGATCCCATCCTATTTCTTTTGCAGCTTAAGCTTTTACAGTCGGGAACGGAACAAGACGGTATAATTTAATTTAATTTGACACTGGCAAAATACGTCACGCCATGCGACGTTCATAGTGACTATTCGCCTGAATGTGAAATTACACTATTTAAGTGTAGTTTTCGTTGCTTCAGTTATACGCGCGTTCGCGGCTTCAGGTTTTTTCTGCATTCTGAGGTAGAGGCCTATTTAAGTGTTTTTAAACGTTTCTCTGTCACACTTTGTGTACGTGAGTATGGGCAAGCGCACGAGCGTGCGTATATGTATGCAAGAAATAATATTATATCAATTTGAAACTTTTTTGGAGGCTTATTACTAACATAATTAATAAGTACCCGATTAAGTTCACATTACAATATATTTTGAAGTTTGTTTTAATGAAATGAATAACCAAATGGAAGTAAAGCAGTCCGAATTACGATCATGCCCATTTTTACAGGGTTTCTTAACGGTGCACACAGTCCATTTTTTCCATGTTGAATCACATATGTTATTACCTCTAAGAGCTAAGTACCCTGAAGCACTTAGTCCTCAGAAAAAAGTCTAAAAGGGCCTCCGGTTCTAGATAAAAGACATTAGCATTATGCTGCTGTTTTACTCTGATATTCTGCGGGAGCAAGGTCCCTTATTCTATTGTGGAGACATGATAATCGGAAACGTTCGTCTAATATGTAACCATTTAAGGAAGACAGAACAATCATGGCCCAGAAGCAAATCAAAAGAAGCTTGTGACTGCAAGGTTAACCTGTTAATGAATGCAGATTTTTGCAATCCGGTACAACAATTTTTTGTATACTATCAAGTATTGTAATCGATGATTGATAAGTTCGCATCAACCGAGACTTATCAATTATTGTTTAATTCCACGATAACGTTTGCCTCTCTGAAAACAGAACATTCCGTATCCTCGTTTTTGCCAACTTTTTCGAAATGAAGACAAATGTTTACAGGAAAAAGTTTGAAATTTGAAGAGGCGGTTATAACGCATTTTAAGATTCATTCACGTATATTCCCATCCCCAAGGGGGAAATGACTTCTTATATTTACATGAATACTGTACATTAAATAAAATTTAAGATTTTATGGTGTTTGATTTTTACTTTTTAAATTTCCGACGTAATAGAGTAGAATTAACGTCCTGAAGTCATAATTATGGAAGGCTGCCTTCAACATTCAAATATAATTTTTGGTCAGATGTACACAGAACAAGCTTACAGTATCTTGAAGTCTTGCAGTAGTAATAATAAAATTAAATCCAAACCCAAGCAGGGTTTGGAGATATAATTTTATTAACTATCGGATCCCAAGTAGATAGCAGTACTCACCCATTTCCTCTATTAAAATTAGGATGTTTTTTAATTTCAATATCGTCACTAATCGATGTTCATTTGTTGTCTATCTGATGTTATGGTGGGGACAATACTGAATCTGTTGACATTTCATACCATCGTCTCCACAAAACATAAATAGTATATTGTGTGAATAAAGTATTACACCCATTTTCAAATAGCGTTTTAAATGAATTCAAGAGTGATTATGAACCACTATAATTTTTTAAACCGAATAGTGCCATAAAATTACTTTTAATATATCGTTTTAAATTTTAGAAAACGCTAGCCGCCATGCTGTTAAACTCGTGACGTAACTGTCCTAGAATTTTGCCGATTTTGGAGAGGAATGAGGTATGCTTGGATGTTTAATAATGAGTTATCATCTTTATCACTGGTGTGTTCTGTCTGAATGCAAAATTACGAGTATAAGAACGCCGAGAAAGTTATGGATTCAAGTGCCAGCTGATATAAATATGAGAAATACTTAGTTAACTGGCAAGAAGATACCCGAATACATTGTCTAAAAAAACTAGACTATACTTCTGTAAAGATCATTTTGATGTGAACTTTTGAAATGACTTCTAAAATAATCTTTTAGCCAACTGTAGTTGTGGATACAAACTGAAAGTGATAGTAGAAGCATGCCTATCAAATACTTAGAAATTAATAGTGTCATACTAAAAATACCTGTATCCTGTTACAAAATGTGTATAAGCTACGGCAATCCAATTATGATGAGCTTTGATAATTTGAACTTTCATACTGTCAGCCCAAGCATTTACTGAAACATTAAGAATTATGTAGATTAGTGACTTAAATAGTACACAAACTAAACTGTATGACATGAATTAAACTGTAAGCATACTTTCAGTTGGCCGCAGGCCTTTGTGACTTTCCGCATTACCCAGAGATGCTGCTCTAGAATGCCCTCTTCCACAACGACTGTATATAAAAAAAAGTTAAATATATTAAAAATTATAATGAGAATGTCTTAATATCATGCAAATGGCCTATTGAATTTTAACATCGTAGAGCCATGCTGCAGCTAAATTAATGCTATAGTTGTAGCAGGAATGGGTTGGCTTGACCGAGGAAGGACCACGCTCTCACAGAATACCAGCATAAAATAGCACCTTAATGCTGCTGTGGTTCGTATGGTAAGTGTACAGGAACGGAGACACCTTTTAGTGAAATAATAAACATCAAGGCATTTCATCTTAGATCTCAGGGGTGATAATGCATTTGAATTTTGATTCTTAATTGACGATAAATGTGGATGTCTATGGGCCACACCATCCATTTTCCATCAGATGGACCGTGTGTGCAATTGTCACCCTATGATATAAAAATATATATAAAAAGTCTGTTCAAGAGAAAGGACCATTAATAATATATTTGATTACCTTATCTGATCCTGTGAAGGTATTCTACCAACTGTTCGAAGATCCAGAGAAGAGTTCCTTGAGTGTGTTCTGTTAGTTGCCACTTCTGTGCTTGAAGCTGTTGAATTTTTCCTAGAGCAGTTGTTACCATTTCTTCCATTTCCATTATTAGGTATAGGATTTACTATTAACAAAAATGCTTGTTAATTCCTTAAAGCCTTAAACATCTTTATTACAAAAGCCATCAAGAAGTTTTTCACACTAAATTGTCTTTACTCTGACTATGATTTTTATGTAAGGGGATATGTGATGAGAAGGACATAATATAATAATTATTTTCAATGTAATATATTACAAGATACAACGAAAAGTAAACTATTGCATACAAATAACAAAATTAAGAGTTGCAGCAGTTCATGGGCTAATTCAAAAGTGTTCTTAAAAGTTCCCATACAATATATTATTATATACCTATATACTAAGGTCAAACTGAGTTCTTGCTTTCCAATTAAAATGAAGTCTCAGTTTCTGTCTCAGTTTATTTTTGTGACAGCATAGACCACATGAATGTTGTGTGAGCAGTATTTTTAGTAATGCTGGCCTATTGTACAATGAATGACAACAAAATCTAAAAGGCCATAATACAGAACAATTTCTGTTCCTACCTTACAAAATACAATTAATTAATTTTAATTACCAGTTTCAGTACCTACAAACTAATAGAAAAAAATCTTATAACATGCTCTTCCTTCTCTTTCTTGCCACTCCGACCATGTTAATTCAAAAATTGGGTTTGATATGACTTAAGTTTGATTTATTAAAAAACGAAATTACCAACTGCTATCAATGCCTAACATGTCATAAAAGGTGACTAATATGATAGAGTTTGTGATTATGAAGGCAATGGGCTAGCCACCTATCACTTCTATCATAATTTGCCATCTATACCTAATTTTATTTATCCATACACTATGCATTAGTCAACAACAAGCAATTGTGTACCTAGCATGTCTATCCAATTTACAATAATTACTTAAAGCTGATTATATTTATAATATATTAATTTTCATTCAACACTTAAAGTATTAGCTAAAGTACATTTATTCAAAATAAAATGATAATAAGTGGCAATAAAAGTCACATATAAATACTCACATGGAGGTGGTAAATATCCATAAAACAATACATCACCACAAGATGAATGGTTCATCTCATCGCACAGTGCCAGCCTTCTACTAAGTGGTGTTATTCCAAAATAATCACATTCATGTCTAAGTGCTCTTATGTTCACATTAGTCAGATCTATATCTCTAGTTCTGAGAAAATTTAAAATGAGGCAAAATAAATCGGGGTCTCTATCTATAAAAATTGCTCCTGTTTCATCTCTGACTGTGGGTATACGGCCACTGAGTAATGCTGTGAAGAATGTGTCAGGTACCCATGTAAGTGTGTGCCAAGACGTCGCAAATCTGAAAACGACGTTCGAAGTAAACATTTGTTAACATTATAGGCATATAATGAAATATTTAGCGAGTAAGTCATATAAAATTAAATTTTATAAATTTCTACTGTAATTCTATCACGAAAAGGTCAAGAAGTAAATAAATATAGCCTAATACGTTAAATAAAATCTATTTCAAGTTACTTTGTGCCTCCCACGTTCAAATGTACAATTTCTTGATAGTTAGCCATGTCGATTAAAAATATATCCAGATCTTTAATATTTCTTTGTCTTATCAATTTTATCAGATAGGTACACTTATATTAATTTTTAACTATCGTTTTGAGTTAATTTCATAGCAAAGAAAATCACTACGCTTCCTATCAACAACAACATCTGTCACTGGTTAATCTGTCAAAATAATGTCATTGTCAAAATCAATCAGCTGTCGCTTTATTGTGGTGTTAGACCATACAGCCTATTCCACACAACACTATTACTATAAAATATATGTGGTAGCTCAGATGGTTAGCGCTCGCTGTAAATTTCACAATACACGAGCAAACCGGGTTCGATCCCCGCCGGAACCAATGGAATTGTTTATTAATTACAATTTTAAGTGCTGATTTACCACGTGCTCGGCGGTGAAAGAAAATATCGTGAGGAAACCTGCATGTCTAAGAAATAAGAAAAAAATATTTCAAAGACTTGTGAAGTTCACCAACACGCAATGGGGCAGGGCGGACTATTCCTTGCCCTAAAACCCTCTCAGAAATGAGAGGATAACCCTGAGACCTGAGATTTGTATCTCCGTCGAAGCACTTGTTCCTTCGTTTCAAAGTTTTTACTAAACAAATTCTCATCACAGTTAGTTATCAAGCAGTAATTATATTTTGTTAGATTTTGACAGGTAAACGTGATGCTATTTTGTGTATTAAGTGTCTATCTTCCCAAGTGAACTATTAGAAAAAACGAGGGAAAAAGTGCTTCGATGTTGATATAAATCTAAAGTTATTTTGATTGCTTAGGTGCCATATGAACTTGGGTTACTGTCGCCATCGACTGTCTACTGAGCTGATCTGCCGTAAAAATCTTCCAACAACTTCGCGACTTCACACTGACAATCTAGAAAGGACGCATATCGTAAAGACAAAAATCTATAAAAGCGAATATCTCGAATGAAATGAAAATTTCTCTTAAAGAGCAAGCATCCAAGCTAAAAATATTAATAATAAAAACATAAATTTTGTCTGTGATTCCTTCAGGGAGACGTGTCCGTCACTGAAAAGTCAATCAATTTCAATAAATTGGTATTGCTGGAAGTGATGAATGAAAAGCTTTTTGTTGTAAATAATTACTATAAATAGAAGAAATACTGAAATATAAAATGCCGGCGTCTTCTGTGGCAAAGCCGATAAATAGCCCCAATAGAGGGTTATTTAACAATACGGCCGGCTTTAGTACCCTAATCACGGTTACGGTGCTATTACTAGCTTGGTTGGCCGGTTTTGCATCTCGGTTATTTGCTGTTATACGTTTTGAGAGTATCATTCATGAATTTGACCCATGGTAAGTCTAAACAAGGCATAAATTTAAAATAAGTGTACGTTTTAATTGCGATTTTGACGTAGGTATTACATGTTTCAGGTTTAACTACAGATCTACAGCGTACATGGTACAGCATGGTTTTTACAATTTTCTTAATTGGTTCGATGAACGTGCTTGGTATCCTCTTGGACGCATTGTAGGTGGAACTGTTTATCCTGGTCTAATGATAACATCAGGCACTATACATTGGATACTACATACTCTCAATATACCAATTCATATAAGAGACATTTGTGTATTTCTTGCTCCAGTATTCAGGTAAAATGTTGGTTATTGGCTTACTTTTATTCACATCTTGAAAATTGTTAAATCTATGTGCTGTGGCAATGTAAGGTAATTCACTATCCCATGTCATCCCTGGTGTTGTAAGATACAACAGAGATAATAGAAACAGGAGTGAGGCAGCAGCTTCTTCCTAATATCAACTAAAAATGATAAAAAGCTGTGGTTCAAAATCAAGCAAGTGTGGCAACTGGCAAATATCCTCCGTGTGAGATTGTCTATGTGAGAGGCCTTTTTAGCAATAAAACTTTAGATCGGCTGTAATGAATGAATGAAAATCTATCCTTGAGATATGCAGATAATAATAATTTCTTAACTCAAATACAGTGGGTTTCATTTATTATGACCTTGGTTGTAGCGACCATTTACCTATAGCGATGTTAAATGTAAGTCCCTTGAATTTATAGCATACTTTAGTACAAAATTTCTTTCTTTCCAAACATTTCTTATCTTTTGTTTACATCAACACAGATGGTCAGCAAGTGTGGAGACCTTTACCTTTTGTTTATAGATGTCAGCTAAGTAGGTAGGGAAGCATGTATGTTTCAGAGTTAAATTTATGGTTCAGTTACAAAGTGATATTCTGAGTAGCATTTTGAAATATACCAGTGAATAACTATGTGTGCAAATATTTTCAGAAATAAATGAATATAATCTATACATGGGTATGTGTCTGTATCTGCTTTGCTGTAATAACTTCCGGATATAACAACAAAAATAGAGTGGTCCCTTCATCGTCATTATACCCAAAATCTACTGTACTTTCTTTTATGTGGATTTATTTAAAACAAAATACAGTAATTATTTTTCATTAAATTTGATATAGTGGTTATGTTAAAATAACATTAAATGAAAAATTATTACAAGTTTACTAATCATTGATAATTTTGGCTCCGTCAGATTTAATAACAAGATTTGAGTTAGATTAAAACATTAATTAAAAATTAATTATTTTTAACTACATATTATGAAAAAAAAATGCACTCGTGTTTAACTTTTATTATCTTTCAAATTATTTTCAGTGGTTTGACGGCAATAGCAACATATCTCTTAACATCAGAATTATGGTCAAGAGGTGCAGGTTTATTTGCTGCATGCTTCATAGCAATTGTTCCTGGCTATAGCAGTAGATCTGTTGCTGGAAGCTATGACAATGAGGGTATTGCCATCTTCGCCTTACAGTTTACATACTACCTTTGGCTAAAAAGTGTGAAAAGTGGATCAGTTTTTTGGTCTGTTTGCACTGCACTTTCCTATTTTTATATGGTATGTACTGAATGTCCATTTTTAAGAATATAAAGTTAAGTTTGTTACTTTAACATATAAATTATGGATTAGTGATGAAATGCGTAATTCTCATGAATGTCATTACATAAAACTACTAAAGTATAAGATTGAAACATGGCATTATTTTGTATGATAATTCCAACCAGAATTTATAATAATGAAATTGTATTATTCTTTAGCCTAATTTATTTATTTCTTCATGATGACCAAAAATGTGATAAGAAATACTTTATGTAATATGATTAATAAATTTGGATGCATTTGTTTTAGGTGTCAGCTTGGGGAGGTTATGTGTTTATTATAAACTTGATACCATTGCATGTGTTTGTGCTACTTATTATGGGTAGATTTTCACAAAGGTTGTTTGTCAGTTACACTGTATTTTATATCTTGGGATTACTGCTGTCTATGCAAATACCATTTGTTGGATTCCAGCCAATCCGAACTAGTGAGCACATGGCAGCTTCAGGTAACTCATTTTTATTAAATATTTACAATAAAAAGCCACTACAATAATATTTATTATGTATTATTAGAGACAAGAAATATTTTAAGGGAAAGGAATATGAAACCGGATGATGGCCATTGTACATATAAATATTATGTTGTAGGGTATGGGAGAGAATCTGCTACCTTTCCCCATATGCTTAACTCTACTGCACATATGTTATTAACTGATATAGTGAGTATGAGTAAATCTTATGTGCTTGCCACATCCTTTAATTTTCTGAAAAGATCCATGTTTTGCTAGGCATTTACAAAGGCTGTGGATGTGTGATTCTTTGTATATTATATTATATTTAATATAGTAAGCAAAAAAGAAGTACAAAATCTGCTCCAAGT
>DWHP01008153.1:0-10662 GCA_018247895.1 Parnassius honrathi | reverse complement strand
GTCCCTCCCCGGTCGAGCCGACCCATTCGTGCTACAACTATATTTCTAATATAACTGCAGCATGGCTCTACCACGTAAAAGCCCGATCCCTATGAAAGGCGTCTGAGCGGTCGCCTTTCATAGAGATCGGGTGGACCAAAGCTGTCTTCCAAGAATTTGGGACCACGCCCTGGGAGTAGAAGTACCCGAAAAGTCATGTATTTAGTACAATGAGAGGCTGTCCATCAGGCCCACCGAGTGCAACGTGGACACAACGAGAGAGCTTAACAGATCAGCTTTCTGCTTTGCAGCATGAGCCAGTGAGTCGTCCTCTCTATGCATAGACGGAAGAGATGACTGACAGAAGTTTCCTTGGACAGCCTTGGCAAGAGATCAAAATGCACCGGTTCCCGAAGAAAGGCAAACTAGCTAAGGCAAACTAATATTCTCGCCAATTCTGCTGATGTGCTGAGACCTTACCTTGGCAATGACTCTTTTGAAGGTCCTGGTGGCGGAATTATACTTCTTTTTTAGAGGGCTGGTGTTTAAATCCCGAGATGTTGATGTGTCAGCCGAGGCCCTGTAGAGATCCTACTTATCGCGTGCTGCTATTTCACAGGAGCGACCAAACCATGGCTTGGTTCTGCCTCTGATGGGCATTATAGAGGACGGAGTAAAAAGTTCCATACCCTGAAGTACCACATCAGCGACAGAATTAGCAACAACGCTGGGATTGTCCGGCGAGAAGCAAACCCACCCCCAATGGTAGGATGTAAAAAAAGACCGCATCCTATCCCAATTGGCTGACCTATAGTGCCAAACACGGCGGCAGCCTATAGAATGCAACCGCGAAGTTAGTGTTACTGGCCCCCCACTCCGGATAAGAGAATGGTCCGACGAACCTAGCGGGACGTTAACGGAAACCTGATATCCGTCCGGTTGAGAGGTCAGCAGAAGGTCCAACGGGGAAGGTGTATGATCTTCCACATCTAGAATCCGCGTAGGCGTCAAATCAAATTCTAAAACAGATCTCCCCGCATGATCGGTTAAACGTGAATCGAATCATTCGGCATGGTGAGCGTTAAAATCGCCAAGAATCACGATCTCTCCTGATGGGATCTACTGTATCACGGAATCTGTAGTTTTTTTTTTTCATTTGGACGTGGTTGATGAGATTTGAGACTGCTATGGAACCTATAGAGGGGCAGGGATGGTCGTCGCTGTATACGCGCATAGGCATTGAAAACAGATGTCCTCTCTGACGTATACGCAAACTCCAGCCCAGACACAAAGGAATGTTCTAATTTGTACCCCGTGTAGGAGAAATATGAAGTATCAGCTGGTGAAGACACCGGTTTCTCGGTTAAAAAGAGCAAGGGCAGCTTCGCCGTCTCCAGATGGTAGTGGACAGCATTAAGGTTGGAATGAAATCCCCTGATGTTGCAAAAACTCACGGATGGAGTGGCATGGATCGCCTTAGTGTTGTTGCTCCGCTTGCCCCGAGCGGTTATTGTCGCGTGCGGAATTACTCAAGTTTTAAAGTTGGCTTAAGTTTTAAAGTTATCTGAACTTTATATGAGAACACATCTAGGTCTTATTTTCAGAATATTCTTTAGAGAGATCCTCTTATTTTCCAGTTGTTGAGAAAGTGACATCTACCGAAAATTGATCGCAATTTTTTCAGCGTTTTCGCAATAGAAGATTGATTAGAGTAGAACGTTTTGATAATAACAACACGCTACGCAAGCGAATTTTCTGTAGCTCTCAAATTTGCCTCTCTACGCCTCTTTGTTGGCCACTCCGTACTAACAGCAACTCACAAATATACAGTCAAATGTATCTACGCCTTAAACCACAGCGAGGCAATTTAACTAAGCACCAATATCTCTCTCTTAAACGGGTTTGCATGAAAGGCGTTTCTTGCAGTGCATTATTATGAAAATGAAGGAAACACCTAAATCACCGGTCGTAATCGATTGACGCGACTACTTTCTCTGAAATATGAATATAAATTTATAATCTTATGTTTAACTTGACACGCTGGTTTCCTGACGATGTTAACACCACGTGATAAAAGTTAAAGTTAGTTAAAATTACAGTCTATATACGTCCCACTCCTGGCCACAGGCCTCCGCTCACTTCTGAGAGGGCTTTAGGGCAGGGAATTGTCCGCCGCGCTGCCCCAACGCGTATTGGCGAACTTCACATGTCTTCGAAATATTTTTTTTCTTATTTCTCAGACACGCAGGTTTCGCCATGATGTTTTCCTTCATGATGATTTCATCGCTCGGCGGTGAAATTGCGTGGTTAATCTGCACTTAAAATTGCAACTAACAATTTCATTGGTGCCGGCGGGGATCGAACTCGGTTTCGTCGCATACTGTGAAATTTACAGCGAGCGCTAACCATCTTAATATAATCAAAAAAATAATCATAAATAAAAAAGTAACAAACAATTTTATTGAATCTGAGAGAGATGGAACCCGGTTGCTCTCGTCACATCTGTAACGTAAAATTAAAAACGAACTGATGAGCACTCAGAAAGGAGAGGCGTTATGAAACAAATGCACAGAATAATTAATATAACAAGATAACAAAGGAGAATACCTTAAATGGCACGTTGCCCCGATGCGTCTCGAATTTAGTAATACCTCCATAATTTATAATTTCTCAATCTTAAAATCTTCCATACAATGTAACTCTTTATGGCCAAGCACGTAGTGAATCAGCAATTTTGGTAATAATAGGGTGCATTACTCTGTGAAAATCGTCCAACCGTATTTATTTTATTAGTATTTCTTAATTCGGACAATTTTAATTTTGCACTCATACACATGAAATAAATACCTTAAAATATACTACAATATAACCTTTATTATATTATCAGTAGTATCTATAAAAATATATTTACAAGCCAAATTTAAAAAACCAAAAAGGAATATATTTTTTAATTTTGACCCATCTAAATCCACCACCTTTATTTTTAATCACTTCTTTACATAGTATTCTTATAGGAATAGGACATAAGACTCTTTGTAACTAATTTTTCAGGCCAGTTGTTTTTATTTTTGAAAATTCTTTTTCCATAAATCAGTACTTGATGAGAGACACTGTGTTCACACTTGTCTGTCCCAATTTTTCCATAAAAATTCCATTGGATTCACTACACTGGCAATAGAGAGGGCGCGTGTTTCATACAGAACACAATTTTAAAGTGTGTTCTGGAACATATACTTACTTGAAAATGACGATACAATAACCGATACGGAGCCTTCTTATCTCAAAATCTTTTCTGTCTTGACAGCATCACCCACTATAAAATATCGAAACAGCCCCAATCCTGACAGAGCCCCCTTAGTGGTTAGCAGATGGCACAACACATCTACCGCATTCACAAAGATCTCTTGGCGTCCATAGTAGTAGTAGTAGTAGTAAACGTGGTAGTAGTAGTAGTAGTCGTAGCAGCAGAAGTAGTAGTCGTAGTAGTAGTAGTAGTGGTAGTAATAGTAGTCGTAGTAGCAGAAGTAGTCGTAGTATTAGTAGTAGTAATAGTAGTAGCAGAAGTAATAGTAGTAGTAGTAGTAGTGGTGGTGGTGGTGGCGGTAGTAGTAGTAGTAGTCGTAGTAGTAGTAGTGGTGGTGGTGGTGGTGGTGATGGTAGTAGTAGTAGTAGTAGTATTAGAAGAAGAAGTAGTAGAAGAAATAGTAGTGGTAGTAGTGGTAGTAGCAGTAGTAGTGGTGGTGGTGGTGGTGGTGGTGGTAGTGGTGGTGGTGGTGGTGGTGGTGGTGGTAGTGGTGGTGGTGGTGGTGGTGGTGTTGGTGGTGGTGGTGGTGGTGGTGGTGGTGGTAGTGGTAGTAGTAGTAGCAGAAGTAGTAGTAGTAGTAGTAGCAGTGATACTATAACGTGGCCCAAAAGTCACAATACCATTTAAAATTCAAATAATATTTTACAACATTTTTTAAAATTTAATTTGAGATTATTATAGTATTATATTTGTACAATGGTTATGGAGAAATCCACGACCGAGCAACGTGTTAAAGTAATTCAAAAAAAAAAAACAAACGGTCAGTTGTGTTAACGCAAAGGGCCCACTTTCGTCATTTTCAAATTCAGAGCTCTCTGAGTGATTTACCACGCCCTAGGAGGCTAACTTCAGAAAGGTGAAAGAATGACATTCAGCGTGTTGACCGAAGCAGGGGAGCTTTTAATGTCAACTCGAAGGCAGTCCCAGCAGTTGGAATGTCCGGAACCTCGCTTCAGAAGATTCATCGTATTTTGCGTGTCTATCCATATAAAATACGGCTAGTGCAGGAAATGAATCCATCAGATAATCGGATTCGGTTGGCGTATGCGGGCCAGATTCAAGAAAGGCAAAGCAAGAAGGTGATATCATTCAAATTCTCATTATGGGCGGCGAGCCCTAACCGGCCGCTACGCTGACCCGAATTAACTGCTACAGATTTCTTTCCGTGGGGTTGTTTCAAAGATAACAATCCTTGAGTCATTCTGCAATTGAAGGCCAACATCTACCTACCACCTATCAAGAAATTGATAGGTCGACAATAGGCGGTATTATGTTACTGTTACAGCCTATGAAATTTTCGCAACCGCATTTTTTATTAATTATTAGAAAGAAACTGTTGTCCATCTCATGATTTGTTTACCTCTGTCGCTCCTACGGCATTCACAGGATAATATGGGGTAGTGAATATTTTTTCACCGCCACTACACAGTTTATATATTTTTAGAAATTAATACATTTATTCTACTTATAAATTATCTGTAACATAAAACACCGCTGTCTCTTAATATCATAATTGTGTCAAAGTATTCCATTTTTTCAAATTCTCAAATTGGCCAGAGTTTGTATTAATAATATCAATTTTTATGAATATATAAATTCCTAAAGCATGAGACATAACATACTAATGACAGTTTTCTTAACCTAGTTAGGATGTGCCTAATTGTTGGGAACCAACCAGATAAACGCTCTTATACCTCATGTTAAAATCGACTGCAACGGCTCACAAAACCAATTAAGGTGACTTTATCCGCGAAAAGGAAGTGTATGGAACTATGGAATATTTTAAGATAAATGGCGCGCTGGGAGTTTCCGTTGAATATGCAATAAATTCGATTTCTCAAAATGGCACTGGCATTTAATACGATGTAAAGGATTGATACTGCAATGTGGAAGAAACATCGATTTGATGGAACACTATGTTATTTTGTAATTCATTCATCATCATTACAAGCTTTCACAAGTCCACTGCTAAATATACCCCCCCCCCCACTAAAGAATGCCACAAACAAAGGTTTTATCTTGGAAAAAAATTGACATCCTCGCTCTCATGATTTTACTACTAATCGTGTACTAAGTGTGTAACTTGGGTACAAAGTTTTCACAATAGGCGTACCTCCCCTGCAATTCAAATCAAATCCACATTTAGTGTATATTGCGACAGTTCAATAATCTCTCACATTGTGATTCTCACCTCTCAACCGACCAGAAAACATTTCATTAACGTTAAAATGCGCAAGAAATTTATTGTCTACATCATGCAGATCATTACTCATGACCACCTTGAAATACCGTCGTGATTAGAATCGCTAAGTAGCTCATAAACCAAGACGAGTTTGTAGTATGTATTTATTATATGACAATTAAGGGAAATTTACGCGCTAAGTACTATTAAATTTGCAAGCGTCTTCAAAACCTTGGACTACAATAAATTTCTAATACCAAAAACATTACTTACATTGAAATATCAGTCATGATAGCATAGCGAGTGGTCACAAATCTTATGTCCGCAGGTGGCAAGACGCGATATGTCCAACAACAAATGGTATAGCCCGGAGCTATCAGTTTTTAATCGTGGGCGCAGTGAGGAAGCCGTCTTGAGCACTTAGATGCCTTTCCCGATGATTGCGAGCGCTCTAGGGCATTGCGGCTAATTATTTGGACGCGATAAGACAACTGATGGATGGCGCCCATTAGCTGCCTACGGTGTTGTGGTGCGACTTAGTAACACCTTTGTAATGAGCCCCTCAAAGAGAAACATTTGACCAATTATAAAAATTTATATAATTACTACGTTTGGAAACGGTAGTATTAATAATTTTAAAAAAAACATGTGATTAAGGCAGACGTTGCTACCGTGCTTTCGGCTTTTTAATTAGTCATCATTTTGTATATCCGCTTACAACTCGCTCGCTAACTGCATACTATAGCATATTATGTCAGAAGTATTAGCACTATCTAATCCATTCACTCCAGAGTTGTTCGATGTGACGTTTATCAAGATAATTACAATAAGGGGTAAGTTAGATTAGAGCTTCCTGTACCAATCGAGTTCGATAAATATTCTTTTACCCTAAAACGATCTTTTTTTTAAGCTTTTATCTATGACAGAAAAATCTCTTAATTTTTTGCATGCATTTAGTATCAATATACAGGTTAGTATACTCTTTACGTCTGCAATTACAAAATAATGAAGGTATGTTCAAAATGCTGTGCAAAATAAGCACCAAGTTTACACTATGTATCCCAAACCCGTGGGGACTCACGAGTTCCTACTCAGAAAACTCAGGTGGAACGTCTACCCGAACTTAGTCTTAACCATATACAAGTATTACACAAAAAAAGCCCTTACACAAAATAATCGAAGTAAATTTAATAAAAACTTAAAGCACTCACACTATTCTCTAAACGAGAATATAAAGAGACATGTAATATTCATAATAATAAGTCCTCCAGACCAAAAACGGAGATGTATAGAGATAATTAATACTTAATTAAGTAAGTGATATTGAACGGCTAATAAGTAAGACTGATATTAATTTATTTAAGCTAAATGAACCACACTTTATCTTGAAGTATTGCACGGGTGGACTTCGATTACATTTCATTAATTACTGCTTACTAAGAATATCGTATTAAGTAGCCCATTTCTTTATTTTAACTAGGGTGTCTTTTTTTGTAATCTCAATAATCTAACTTGCTGCAAGCGGTAAAATTAAAAAGTTTGTACAACCGAGTTCAATATAAATAAAATGAAATTATTTTCAATTTAGTCGAAGTCAATTAAATACAATGCGTATTTATAATATATTAAGGATAACTCAAAAACTACTTGTCAGATCTTGATCAAATTACTACATGAGAAGCACCAGCTTTCCAATAAAGAAAAAGAGGATCAACAAAATTGGTTCACATAGAAAAAGTCATACGATTGTGTATAAAAAATAACATGTCAAATTAAGAACCTTCTCCATTTTTTGAAGTCGGTTGAAAAATTGACGAAATTTTGCTACGTATCTAATCTTATATAATAATACAATAACCGTGTAGTGACTCTGTAAGTTTAATATCCATTACGCCATATCGTAAGAGGCGACAGCAGAAAACAAACCAGGAGATGGGCAACAGCGTCGTCCTAATAAAAACAGGCCTCCGCTCACTTCTGAGAGGGCTTTAGGGCAAGGAATTGTCCGCCGCCCCGCCCCCCCCAATGCGTGTTGGCGAACTTCACTGTCTTTGATATTTTTTTTCTTATATCTCAGACACGCAGGTTTTCTCGCGTACCCGGATTGCTCGGAACCCGCACGTACTGTGAAATTGACACGCGCTAACCATCTGATAATGATTTAAAAAAAAACCGCGGATGCCAACCCGCGTTAAATTTCAATTGTTAAAGTGTGACAATTATGGCAAATAACCATATAAGGCAATCTAGGCCTATGTTCAACAATGAACTTTAAAAGGCTGTAACGTTAACAAAATAACTAAGCACATACATCATGTAACTTTTTATAGTATTAGAGCAACCAAACTTCCTGGCTAGTGAAGCCCACGGAGGGCTTCACTAGCCAGGTACCAACTAAACACAAAAAGGCCGCCAATGTGTAGTCACCCCTGAGGACTAAGATAGAATTCCCCACATACTGTAAATATACTTGTTCTTTTACTTAAGGTGAAGTGGGCGCCAAAAGCAGATTTTTCCCGCTTTATATGGACTGTTTGGACAGCCCGCGCACTATTAAAATAGCTTTTTCACTTAATGGACGTACCTAAAATTATAGATTTTGAGAAAACTTTGCGAACTTTTTCTATCGAGCCAAAATGTGACAATCGTGTTTTGGCCAACAATAATCACTAAGAAAAATCTTTCATAATGAATTTAAAAAAAATGTATTCGTAGTTTTTAATGACAAAAAATTACTTTTATGCGCACCTATAAAGCGTGAAAAATCTTTTTTTGGCGCCCACATCACCTTAAGAAATACAGCGATGAGTATGCAAAACGAACGCCTTAGACACCTACGCATTCAATCTTTAAGTCCTTGACACCTGAAACAAAGATACCACTAGACCAGTATATTGTAGGATATTATATAGGACAAACCTAAACCTAAGCTGTGGGTTGGGGAATAATTACAAAAAATTTGTACAGAATTAGGAATGGAATTTTTATCTGACGCCAATTTATTGAGTCAAACTTTGAACTAGAGCTAGACTAAAGTACACCCTATAATATTATTATACCTCTACTGTGATATAACAAAACTTGAGTGTTAAATTGAAATGAGAGGGATGCAATTCCATCTCTTTGTGGGAATTATGAAGATCCATGGAAATTTAACAGTAGAAGAAGGAAGGAGAGTTTTTCCCTATTTCACGCTGCAGCTATATTATGGCTGTAGTATGAATTGATCGGATTGACCTGGACAAGACCTCGCTCTCACAGAATACCAGCGTAAAATAGCAGCTTAATGCTACAGAGTTTCGTATTGTGAGTATAGAGAACCGACGACAGATGTAGATATCTGTGGGCCATCTATCCATCATCATTAACCATCAGGTGAACTTTGTGCTCGTTGTTCACTCTTTTTCTATAAAATCAATAAGTAATATTTCTTAACTAGTAACTGAAGTAACATTTGATACTATACGTGGTAGAGTCATGTCGCATTTATATTAGTTATATAGTTGTAGCAGGAATGTGTCGGCCGCGACCACGCTCTTACAGAATACCAGCACAGAATAGTAGCTTAATGCTGATCCAGAGACCCTTTTTACTGGAAACGAGGTATTCCATCTTAGTCCTCACGGGTGACAACGCATCCGCATTTTGATTCGTAATCGAGTATAGATGTAGATCCCTATGGGCCACAGCAACCACTTACCATCAGGTGGCACAGTCCACCTATCCTATAAAAAAAATTTATTGGCTTGATCCATGTAGGGAATTACATGACTTAAAAAGTAAACGTTTTGAAAATGGGCTAAATTTGATTAGGTATATGTATCTGGAGGATGCGAGAGAGGTGTGCCAGGATCGTGACAAATGGAAGTCCGTAGTCTCTGCCTACCCCTCTGATGACGGACGTGGGTGTTTATGTATGTATTTATTACGTAAAAATAAAAGTAAAGTAAAAGCTTTGTTGCATGTAGTGCATACAATTACAAATTAGTACATTAATTTATCTCTCTTGCACCTTTTGAAGGCAAACGACATAAAACGTACGTCGGATACAATTATATTGAAATCACTAAATATAAACTTAGATTGCGGGAAGTTGGCAATAAGGGCAATGCAACGCTTCCGTTGTGTGAGCTTATCTTATATCGCTATTTTATTTGCGTGCACTGTCGCTAACCTATATTGCTAACAAGGAACTAAAGTGTTTTCATTCGTATTTTTATTACATACGCATACTAGCGATCCGGCCCGGCTTCGCACGGATGATTTCTGCATCTGGGTAACAGCGCCACCTACCGGGTCCAATTGTGAATTTAAATCATCCAGGGATCCCCGAAACTATACAAAACACGCACACAAAAAATTTATGAAATTCGGTTGAGCTGTTTTCGAGTTTCAGCGAGATTAACACAAAAAACTATTGATTTTTATATATAGATACCCCCCCCCCTATATAGTTGGTACCGGGTACGTTGCTGCCGTAGAAGAAACAATTTGAAAGAGTTATATTATTTAATTAAGAACGATAATACGTGAAGAAATTAATGATTATTTCGTGTCTATGCTGCGCTTTTCTCTAATATTCATCATCACAAGCATTATTTTTAGAGAAATTCAGAGCATAGCCCTCTCCATAACTCGCTGAGCAGTCTCAAGTAGATATCCGGCTGCGTTTAGACCAATAGACACGTAATCCTTTGTTTTCTTCCTGGATCGTGACACTAAACATTTTTAACGAAACAGGATTGCGGAAAAGGAAACAGTGGAACGCTGGGAAATATTTTCATCAAATCATAAGTTCAGGCCGAGCGACAGACAGACGAGCAAAGCGCATCAAAAAAAAAATTGAGGAATAGATTTTTAAATATCTATTATATTTAAAAATCTATTCCACAATTTTTTTTTATAGAATAAGGTTGACAAACGAGCATACAGTCTACCTGATGGTAAGTAGATGCGGTCCATAGATAGCTAGCTACATTTTATCCTCGATTAAGAATCAATATGCAGATGCGTTGTCACCCTTAAGGACTAATATGGAATGTCTTGTTTCCAGGGAAAAGGTTCTCCGGTTCTCCGCACTCACCATACGAAACACAGCGGTATTAGACTTCTAATTTACGCTGGTATTCTGTGAGAGTGTGGTCCTCCTATGCTAGTCGAGCCCATGAATTCGTGTATACATATATATATATATATA
>DWHP01008152.1:0-10662 GCA_018247895.1 Parnassius honrathi | reverse complement strand
ACGGTACACTTACCGAGGTGCATGTTTATAATTTAACAGTTCAATCTTTAAAAAAAATCTAAGATATCATAGTTTTCAGAAATGTTGCCAGGATAATTGCGCGCACGTTGCCCTCCTAATGACTGCGAAATCGAATCAGCGGCGCCTGCACACTGCACGCAGCACCGGTCTCGTGACGACTGCTTGCTTGGTTAGTACATCGATTGTGAAGTAACCAAACAAGTGGAAAGGTTCAATGATAATGAAATAGTTCTAACCTATTGTTTCATAGAAAGCCTTATATATTAATAAAATTCACAACAATCCGTATTTAGGTTTTACTAAAATACTTTACGTAAGCCTCGGTGTAGTGTTTACTTCTTATCCTACGTATTTTTAAAATAATTCTTTAAATAAATCGCGCTGACATGAAATCAGTCTTCAAAGTACGTAAAAAATTATATACGGAAAATCCATTGATAGTAAAATCAAACATATTCAGCCTTCAATCATTAGATATTTTTCATAGGAAATTGGACAAACGAGCGTACAGCTCACCTGATGGTAAGTGCCTACCGCCGTCCATAAACAACTGCAACACCAGGGGAATTGCAGGTACGTTGCCAACCTTTTAGAAGCTAAGTAAGAACTAAGCTCTATCTTGAAGGTTCCTAAGTCGTATCGGTCCGGAAAAATCGCCGATGGTAAACTATTCTACAGAGAGGTCATACAAGGAAGCAAACTCCTAGTAAAACGTACGGTGGTGAATCACCAAGCATCCATATGGTGTGGGTGGTATAGGAAAATTTGCCGCGATGTGCGTCCGTGAAATTTGGCTGATGGAATCCATCCGAACAATCGTGCACATCGTTCGATATGTCGACGCCGAGGATTCCGATACTGGCTGAGGCAACAGGGGGATGGCCTTAAAACTAAGGAGATACGTCAAAATGTTTCTTTTTAGCGGTAAACACACAAACTTGTGTCTTCTGGGTACTAAACTGGACTAATTTAATCGCCCCAATCTGTGACTTTGTTCAGCAAACACTCCACTTCATACACAAGTTGTACGCCCTTATATAGAGCATCACTAGTGCTGTCATCCGCATAGGAATGAATGTTACCGGCTTGCAACATGTCATTGTTATGCACAAAAAACAGCTTTGGCAGCCTTGATAGACTTGTAATCGGACCATGCACAATTTCTTGGGAAATCCATAGGAAGGAAACTGAAAGAAAAGCTTTGTGCTAAACCCGGTCGAAGGCCTTCGCTATGTCCAAACTAATGGCCAACCCTCCCCCTTTGAATTTACTGCCTCCGCCCATCTATGAGTCAGGTACACCAGAAGATCACCAGCTGATCGACCCCGAAAAAATGGGTATATAGATAGGGCTATAGTTAGCCGGATCTGAGCGATCGCTTTTTTTATGGTTCGGGTGCACTGAAGCTGTCTTCCATGAGTTTGGGACTACGCCCAGGGAGTAGGAGTACCAGAAAAGACGCGTTAGAACCGGAGGTAACTCTGAAGTACACGTCTTCAGCACAATTGGGGGATTCCGGAAGGCCAAATCGATTTGTGGATGTCCAGGGAGAGGAGTGCATTTGTGAACAGAGCGCTGTGTGAACCGCATATGCGAAATGGATCACTCACACCAGAAGTCGGAATTCGGTCTGGAGGAAATTATTATGGGGTATCTATATAGTACTCTCATCTGGTTGGGTTCTATAAATATATAATTATAAATAAAAACGAAAAGACAAATATACATAAATATCGATAAAATAGAATAAATACAAAAATACAAAGTAAATAAAAGCCCAACCAGATGGAGGCCCTCGGCTGGGGAGACCAAACGGCTGAGGGTTAGGGGGAAAGGGAAAGAAACCGCAGTATCGAGGAGCACCGCCTTCTGCATTCGAGCATGGAGCCATCCGCCACGTAGTCCCAGCCGCCTCAGCCGACCCGAGAGGCTGACTGGGATTAGCCCGTTTGCAGAAACGACTACAGGAATTATTTCGGTCGGCAGACCTCCCCACATGTCGGTCACCTCGTGAGCCAAGTCCGGATATTTTGTTTGCTTATCTGTTTTGGCTTTCACGAGGTTCTCGTCATACGGAATGGTAATGTTGACCAAAAATATCCATGACAGTGCCCGGTCCATCAGCACAATATCATGCTTATTCGCAAGAATATTCCTGTCTGTGATGATGGCCCGGTCCCAATAGAGCCTGGCGCGATCATTTTCGAGCACGGCTTCCGGAAATTACTTGTAATACGGCAATTTCCGGTCCACGAGACCGTATTTTAGAGCAAGCACCTGGTGAAGAATTCTGACTACTAGGTTGTGCCTGTGCAAGTACTCGGAGTTAGAAAGCGCCGAACAACCGGAGATGACATGCCTAAGTGACTCACCGGGATGGCGACAAGCTCGACAGACATCGACGGTGCCATCCTTTAGAATGTATCTCCGGTAGTTGTTGATCTTAATAACCTGATCCTGTATTGAACAGACAAAACCCTCGGTTTCCCCCGGTTATTATTATCATTATTATATTATTATATTGATTCTTAATTGAAGATAAATGTAGATGCTAATGGGCCACAGCATCCACTTACGATCAGGTGGACTGTGTGCTCGTTTGTCACCCTTGTTCTATAAAAAACGTGATGTATTAAAAATAATTTGTTAATGTTTGTTTGACATAAAGTCTCTTTCGGCATCATGTCGGACACAGCTCAGGCTACCTTATAAACTTCTTCAATAATACCACGTTTATTGCAGTTAGACAAAGATGTTCTTTTATCAGAAACTCGAGACTTATTAGTGGAATACGTTCAGATCTAAAGTTAAAGGCCGTAAAAATTTCACACATTCACACATAGTAGTAATCTATGCTTCGAATACTTAACGATTAAACCACCCAATTGGATGGATTGGACATGGATTTACCAATTACATTTTGTTAAACGTTTTCTTTAGACAACTTAAAAAAAGTGCAAGTTTCCCAATTTAAATGTGTCTTTGTTTTTTGTATGCTTTACGCGATAACTTCGCCAATTTTCTTTTATAGAATAAGGGTGACAAACGAGCACACAGTCCACCTGATAGTGAGTGGATGCTGCGGCCCATAGACATCTACATTTATCCTCGATTATGAATAAAAATGTAGGTGCGTTACCAGCCCTGAGGACTAAGATGGAATGCCTCGATTCCAGTAAAAAGGGCCTCCGGCTCTCTACACTCACCATACGAAACACAGCAGCATTAAGCTGTTATTTTACGCTGGTATGCTGTTAGAGCGTGGTCCTTCCCCGGTCGAGCTGACCGTATAGCTGCAACATGGCTCCACCATGTATAAAAATTGAAACGATTTTGATCATTATTTTTATTAAGCATCAGGCAGGTAGTATTAATTCGTAGTAAAAATTCCAATGCAGGAAAATAGGAGATGAAGTTTTGAATTTAACTGTTTAGACAACACTCTAGTTCTTAAAAATAACCGATCTCAAGGGAGGCTGTAAGTTAGTCTTTTAAAAAAGGTTAAAAAATTATAAGAAGAAAATAATTTCCACTTTAGCTTTTGAAATCGTTCGCTTTTATTCTTAGACATACCTACTATGTCTAAGCACCGATCAAAAGTTTTTTTTTTAAATTTATCTTTGATACGAAGAAATCAGGCGTATTAACTCTATGTAAATCCTAAGAATATGCTAACTTGTTAAATGACCACCCTTTTAATGGGATTCAACTTGAGCACACAACTTAGTAAAACGCGAAGATCCTTTGAGGTGCAGATTCATGTGGATGGACGTAAAGACAGGTTAATTGACAGTTGGACAGGTAGGTAGGGCCCGTTGTGTTAAGTTTAGCGCTTAGTCATTCACTGTAGGACCTAAATGTAACTTAAAGTGCATTTGAGACTGCTTGGTTTTGCGCTTAGAGGTACTTATCTGGGGTCAAATCGCAAATTTTATCAAAACTTTTGAAGGTTGAATGTCGGATGATGCTATAAAATATAATATAACATAATGGCGCAATTACACTTGATCGTTTGCCCGTATTCGATTGCCTATGGAATTCGGACAAACGACTAAGTGTAAATGAAAGGAGTCGAGTAAGCCCGCCCGCCTTCGTTTTGGTTACCCGAATCAAGATACTCGACGCGGTTTTGGCGGATGTCATGGCGTACGCAGACACGTACCTCACCGAACGCGGGCGTAGAGTCGTTTGCCCGTATTCGAGAAAAATAATGTAATGTAAATAATGCTTCAGTTGCCCGAATTCGAGTAACGTCTTTCGTGCACCCGAAAGCGGGCTAACGACCATGTGTAATTGCGCCCTAAGGAACGGTTACTAATCCATTTTAGTCATTAGAGGTGAGAACGCATCTTTAACTTTCTTTGTTTGAAGTTGGCTGCAGCTTTGGCCTGCAATCACCACTTACAAAGTCTGTGTATGAAAATGTGAAAGTGACGTCTATGGGCCACAGCATCCACTTACCATCAGACAGAATGAGTGCTCTTATCTTTTGTCACTCTTATTTTTTTTTAAAAAAAAAACAATTTTATTTTAGCCGGCTGAGACCAAACTCAGGCTGTTTCTGTACCGTGAAACTTACGCCAAGCAATTACCTCCTGAGCTACCGCTGCTCTGGAGTACGCTTCACTCTAAACATAACCTTTGACTATGTTTTTATTTTTAAATTCAGAACGGGGACATGAAAAGTATAACTTGAAAGATCGATAGATATATATAGAAAGATAGATAATTCCCAACACGATCACAAATCATCGGTCGCTTTGCCAAATATATTCGAGACATTCGGTCTGTCCGTACATGTCCATGATAACCGATCTGTAGACAATGAGATGAACATCTTGAATCGAAGTAAGTCTTTGGTTCGCGTAGCATAAATACTGCTTGTTAGGGTTGTCACTAATTAGATTTAGGCATTATTTTTTTTACGCGGTAGTGGTGTCTTCGGCAGAATGTATGATTCGTCAGAATATACTAACAGCGTCGTCAGTTTGCAAACGCTTTCTGATTTGTGAAATGACGAAGGCAAATTATGTTGTCGTCCGATCGTAGAAATGGGCAGATCTATATTATAAATAAATATATTATCCACGTAATTGATATAATATATAAACCGACGACAAAAGCTCATTTGTGCTGCAGTCATAACACTGCAGCCGTGTTCTGACTGCAGCACTAATGAGTTGGCTCGACCGGGACACGTACTCGCGCGAATTCCGATCGTAAAAAGCAGCGAAACATACTATATGTTGTGGCGGAGTAAGAATATCTACAAACTCATTTCCTGTCGTTGATGTCGTAAGAGGCGACTGAGGGCATCTAACCAGGAGATGGGCTGCAGCGTCTTGCTAATAACAAATAGAAAATTAAAAAACTGCTGTTGCAAACTGCCTGAAGTGGTAAGTAACTATGGCGGGTATAAGTTCAGCAGTGAACTTTGGTAGGTGAATTATTAGCTTTTTTGCCACACAAATATAAGAAAATTAATAATGCGTAGGGTATATGAAGACATTTGTGTATTATTGTGTAGTAGAGTGATATTCGTTAAGTAAAATATTTATAAAAAGTCATTCGACAACCATAAGTGATTTCACTTGATTAGAAAGAGGAGCCGCCCGCTATCTATTGCCTTTCATCGTGCCGCTTGCGTAAGCGCATGCCTTAATATGCATTTTTGATATATAATTAAGAAGCTTCGATGGCTCGAGTTCAGTGTACTGCATTTCTCAAAAAAATGTTCACAGTTCGAATTTTGGTATATTTTGGATATTAAGACATAGTTTAGTATGGCGTAAATGTAATGTTCTTCTATAAATTTAAGATACTTGTTTTAGTTGATCTTAAACTTAGTATATGACACTGTCATCAAAATAAGTCGCACTTGAGTCCTTTAGTGGCTAACATTTTAATAATAATTCTAAAATTTGGTCCTTCGAGCCGGATATAAACTGTAGATACCTTTGATTCCCATTCATCAGTCACAGAGCAGTTTACTGCTGGATATCGGCTATCCGATAGTAATAGCTAGTTTATAATTTAAACGAAAAGAATACTAGTGAAGCTACATTATTAATACTCCCGTCACCAACTCGAGTTAAGCTTAAACGTTTGTGTCAGAAACAGTATTCTGTACTTCGCACACCGAACAAGAAACAAAATTTCACTTTTTATTTAAAATAGATAATACAATCTGGCGTATCTTTGCCGAAATACATTATATTAAAGGTGTTAAGGGGCGGGGATTAAATGGCCGTGTGTTGGCGGTCTAAGAATAATCACTACCTATCATCCCGTGGGTGACATAGGAGGCGACAGGGTAACAAATCGAAAGTTTCTTCCTAATAATTATTAAAAATAAAAAACTGCGGGTGCCAACCGGCTTGCCGAGCATGGACGTTATGACAAATACACTCCCCCTCCCCCCACCTATGAGACAAAATAATGAACTTTAATAGGCAGCAACGGTAACGGTTAAAAACGCATTTCGACGGACACTTTTTCATACACAGAGACAGTCATTCTTACCTCCACTCTCCTTATCACCTTACCATACTAGAAAAGACACCCCTCCGTCGATGATACGACACGTGTTTCGCCTCTACACAATCAGCCATTACAGAATTTAGCTAAATTATTTCAACATCTTTAATTTTTATTTGCGGCAACTTCTAATCCAAACGCTCATTAAAATCACACAAACTCTCCAACCGTCTAAGGCGGCATATCTAAGGATACTTTGACAAATGACTTATTTGGACAGACGAGACCGGGCCACCTGCGTGGTAACGGTCCGACAACATAACAAATTGTTTTATAATATTAGTAGTTTACAACAGGTAGACTTTCCAGAACAGATTAATCGAGAAGATGATAGCGCGTGCGATTGATAACGGTTTCTAGAAGGAAATAGAAGTTTTAATTTTTTAGTTTTAGGTACGTGTACGTGCTCGGTGTAAATTTCACAGTACACGAGCGACCCGCGTTCGATCTCCGCCGACACCAATTTGTCAAATTGTTAAATGCAACCTCTTCCCGTTACTCCAAAGGTCGTGTTATAGGTAGGGGTTCACCAGAAAAGGAGAGCCTTGACGAGGCATGCCAGCACACCTCTGGCTCCGCCTATGGATGGGATCTGTTTTTTTTTAATGATTTATTGGGATAAAGAAACTGTCACAAATTTATATGTAGCAAGGCATATAACTAATATTTATATGCATTTAACTTTAACACAGCTTTTCATATTTTGAAATATACATATATAATTTTAAACTTTCGTTCTAGCGTTATCTTCACTAAAGTTACAGCCCATATTATATACGAGACGCAAAAATTGCCCGTGCGATGCCGTGGCTCGCTAAGTCTAGTGTATATCGGTAGTCTATAATATTAATAAAAAATAAATAAATAAGCATTATTAGCGTCTAATGTGCGCCCTAGACGAAAGTTTATTTACTAAGTAACCGATCCCGCGATAAACGCGATCCGCTCATTTCTTAGAGGGTTTTAGGGCAAGGAAGTGTCGAAATATTTTTTTTCTTATTTCTCAGACATGCAGGTTTCCTCACGATGTTTTCCTTCACCTCCGAGCACGTGGTAAATCAGCACTTAAAATTGCAATTGACAATTTCATTGGTGCCGGCGGGAATCGAACCCGGGTTACTCGCGTTCTGTTATATTTACAGCGAATGTTAACCATCTGAGCTATCACGGCTCTAGGGTGAGGCCTATACTTAGTTGTAATTACGGCAAAAGCGTTGCGACTCTAAACATGGTTATTCGCATTCAAATAATGAGTAATAAAAGATCATCACTATCGACATCACGTTTTATACGTGGTAGAGCCAAGTAACTATCGCACTAGGTTCAACTTAAAAGGCTACCAAGGGAACACATAGTCGTCCTGATGATAAACAGATGCTGTGACCCATAGAATCCACATCTATCTTTGATTAAGAATCTAAAATGCAGATGCTTTGCTAAACCCGGGGATGAAAATGGAATGCTTTGTTTCTAGTAAAAAGTGTCAACGGTTCACTACACTCACCATACGAAACACAACAGAATTGAGCTGGTATTCTGTGAGAACATGGTCTTTCCGCAGCCGAGTCGACCTATTCGTGCTGTAGTATGAATTGATAGGCTCATCATCTATATTATGGTTGGAAGCCATAATATAGATGCGGCGTGGCTCTACTACATAATACCCCTTAAGGTAAGTTTGTTTTAACATTTAATAAAATAATTTTAACGTGCTTGCCCGCGGTATTATGCGTTATATCCTTTTAAAATTCCGGATTAACATCATTGATTCAAGCTTCATAAGTTTTGAAGAATCCGCGCACTCAAGGGAAATTTCGCCCAATCTGCGAATACGTAACGAAGTCAGGACGCAAAGCAAATCGTAAAGTAAGCCGTAAATCCCTCATTGATAATCTTTTACCTTACGGTCACAGTAAAATTATGCTCGAGTTTTTTTATCTCTATTCCTAGGAAATAATGTCAAGTTCTATATTTTAGCTTTAACGCTTGGAATGGACCACTTCATTACATTAAAGGTTACGAATTATAAAAGCTGTTATTTTTTTTTAATGTTCCCGTTAGTCAACGAGTATTAGAGGAGTTGCATAAAGTATAATAATACTCTGAAAAACTGGGTAGAGACAACAAGAGTACACAGCGAATATAATATCGCAATGGTTCAAATGATACCTCACCGACTGATGCTTCGCATCTCTCCTACCCGCGGCAAACTGGATACGTCAGAGAGGAAATCTGTTCTCGATACCTCGGCAGTCCTGAAGGTTCAGACTTGTCCATTTGGCTAAGCGTAGACAGCGACGACCATCTGCGCGTCTAAGGGTGACTCTGTAGATCCCATAGCCGTAAAGCCCAAACAGACCGACTCTTCGACCACGTCGAAATGGCTACAGAGTCGTTGCTACAGCAGATCGCCTCCGCAGGAATCGTGATCCTGGGCGATTTTAGCGCCCACCACGCCGAATAGCTTGATTCACGTTTAATCGATCATGCAGGGAGATTTGTTCACGATTTTGCCTTAGCATATGGTCTAACATAACTGGTTACATCGATTACACGGATCCAAGATGTGCAGGATCGTGCGCCTTCCCTGTTTGACTTTTTGCTGATCTCTCATCTGGACAGATATGAGATCTCCGTCGATGTTCCTCATGGCTCCTCGGATTATTGTCTTGTCCGGAGTGAAGTACCACTCACGCTGGAATCGCGGTTGCATTCTGCAGGCCGCCGCCGTGATTGGCAATATAGGTTAGCGAATTGGGATAGGATGCGGTCTGTCTTTGCATACTACCCTTGGGGGCGGGTATTTGCTTTTGCCGGATGATCCCAACATTGTTGCTGACTCTGTCGCTGATATGATATTTCAGGGTATGGAACTTTTTATTCCTTCTTCTGTGGTGCCCATCGGAGGCAGATCTCAGCCATGGTTTAGACACTCCTGTAAATTTGCATCATGCTATAAGCAGAAGCGCTACCAAGCCTGGGCTGACGCTTCAACGTCCCGGGATGTAAACACCGGCGCCTTAACAAAGAAGTATAAGTCTGCCTCCAGGTCCTTTAAAAGAGTCAATGCCAAGGCAAAGTCGGAGCACATCGGCAGAATTAAGGAGAAACTAGTTCGCCTTCCTTCTGGAACCTGTGTATTCTGGTCTCTCGCCAAGCCTGGTATGTCACCATGTCCAATATAAAAAAAAAAAAAAAAAAAAAAACAGTCCAATTGAAATTCGGTCAGACAACTTTTCCATGTTTGCACAGGGAGGACAACTCACCTGCTCATGCCGCAAAGGAGAAAGCCGATTTGCTAGGCTTTTTCTTTGCATCCGACTAGATTCTCGATGACGGGAAGAGTATGCCGCTGACCATCCCGTGGTGTGAGTACTCCATGCCGGATGTGCGGTTCACACAGCACTCGGTTTGCAAAGCACTTCTCTCCCTGGACATCCACAAGTCGAGTGAGCCTGACAAAATCCCCCTAATTATGCTGAGAACGTTTGCTCCAGGGATGGCACTGGTTCTAACGCGTCTTTTCCTGTACTGCTACTCTCTAGGCGTAGTTTTGAAGTCATGAAAGACGGTTTTCGTCCACGCGATCCGTAAAAAGGGCGACCGCTCTGATCCGTCAAACTGCAGGCCTATTGTCATCACCTCCTTGTTTTCCAAAATAATGGAATCCGTTATAAAATGCCAACTTATTCGGTAGCTTGAGGATCACCAGCTGATTAGTGACGGTCAATACTGTTTTCGTCGGAGTCGATCAGCTGGTGATCCTCTGGTCTACCTGACTCATCGATGGGAGGAGGCAGTAGAGTAGACATTGCGTAGACCTTCGATCGTGTTTGGCATAAAGCTCTTCTTTCAAACCTTCCTTCCTATGTGCTTCCCGATAAATTGTGCAATTGGATTCCAGATCGGAGCATCTAGGTCGTTGTAGACGATGCATTACAAGCCTATAAATGCTGGCGTTCCACAAGGCAGCGTGACGTCGCCAAAGCTGTTTCTTCTGCATATGTATTATATGTTGCAAACCAGTAACATTCATTGCTATGCAGATGACAGCACTGGTGATGTCCTGTACATCGGCCTTGCCACGATTGCTCGGAAAAACGT
>DWHP01008151.1:0-10662 GCA_018247895.1 Parnassius honrathi | reverse complement strand
CATATGCGCTGACCTAGAAGTGTGAATAATATCAATATTTAAATATTGTTATTACATCTAAATTGAAATTTTGTAAGTTACGCCTTTTGACATTGGGCTCATATCTGAGGTCATTGTCCATTTTTCTAAATCGATTTGGCACATACTATAAAATAAAGTAATGTTTTTGTACGATTCCAAAAAAAAATATCAAGCTTTCTATTTGCTATATTTGGAAATATATCTACAGTACCTCAAAAGCATAACGCTAATAAGTAGATTTTACCCATAAATAAACTATACTACCGTAATACTTTCAACAGTAAAATTATTAAAGACATGGCATTACTCAATTCGTACATTTCAATACAGTGGACACTTGGAGTACCACTTTAACGAATGTTTGGTGATTTAGTCGAATATTCGGCCGAATACGAATATTCGGTAAAGCTGCCGAATATGCCGAGTACCGAATATTCGGTATATTCATTCAGGTAATATTCGGCCCATCTCTATAAAAGAACGCCACATTACCTCTAAGTGGTTGGTATTTTGTTATTTTTTCTGTGTAGTATCCCACACAGAAAACAGATATCTATATCTAACTAGTCTGGCCGTAAATACTATTACATAAATATTTTTTTTTCAACTTTTTAATTATGTATTTTGAATTAGGAACGTGTTCATTGCTTAGAGCTCCCAACAAATACCCGCATAGGTGTGACATGGACATTAAACATGATCTTTGTTTTGTTTATGTTCATTTTAAGACCTATCCGTTGAGAGACATTGAGCATAGTGCTTAGGTCCTCCAGCGATTCTTCTGTGGGACTATATGGTCGGCAAATCGAAGATGAGTGGTGTACTCACCATTGATGTTAATACCGTATCCTTTCGAACCCAGTAGCTTGAAAACGTCTTCCAATGCAGCGGTGAAGTTTCGGGAATATAACGTCACCCTGTCTTACACCTCTCTGCAGTTGGATAGGTTTCCGACAGTTAACTTGAGACCGCTGAAAGGACTGTGGCACCGCTCAAATTTCGATGGAAGGCTGAAAGGCTTTTTCATAGTCCACATACGCAAGGCAAATTGGCGTATTGCACTCTTCGTTCTTCTGTACAATCTGTCGCAGGGTATGTATGTGTTCTACGGTACTAAACCCGTTTCGGAAACCGGCTTATTTGGGAGGCTGGAAGTCGTCGAGTTTGCGTGCGAGTGCTCACAAGGGAAATCGGTCTGTAGTTCTTCAAGACAGCGTTGTCGCCTTTCTTGTAAAACAAGACCACCGCAATTCTACTCCACGCCTCCAGAGTAGTGCCACCATGAAGGACGGAATTGAAGAGCTTCTCAAAGACTTTAAGTATCGGATTTTCACCCGCTTTCAGAAGCTGCGCTGGAATTCGATCCTCGCCTGGCGCCTTGTCGTTTTGAAGATGCTGGAGAGCCATTCTAACCCCACTCGGACTGACGTCCGGGAAATCATAGGTATAGTGTCAAATGAGACTTGCTCCTGGTTCAAGGCACCTCCAACGATGAAGCGTACAACTGCCTATAGAACCTCTCAATCTCACTCAAAATCTCAGGACGCGATGCTACCACACTCGGTCTTCAGCTTTGATAGTGACAGTTGGCTGTTTCTGGAAGACAGATATCTGGCAAACTTGGTTCCGCTCGATCACTTCTTCAATACGTGTAGTATTGAAGTTCCGTAAGTCCCGTCGCATGCATTTGAAGATGTCTGTTCAGTTGCCTGTATGCTGTCAAATCTGTTGAAGGCTGCAGCTTCATTTCCTGCCTAAGAGATATGAGATAAAGAGAATGATCGGAGAGTTTTTGTGTTCTTCTGCGGCGGGTTTGCACGAGCTTGTCATTTATATCATCCACTTCATTGCAGTCTTCTAGCTACTGAAAATGGTTTTGTTACTCGAGTTGAAATGTTTCGGAACTTTGGATTAGAGCAAGAGGGGAACGGAGCATTGACTTCATTAGACGAGACCTCTCCAACTTAACGTTTAGGTAATCAGTGTGCCTCTAACCATTCGGTGATCGCTGCCGGTTTTCCCCCTTGCGATCACTGAGACATCACTGAACAGTTGCCGTCTAGTCGTCAGAATGAAATCAATCTAATTTTTTGTCGAACCGTCGGGGCTCAACTAGGTCCACTTTCTGATGGACCGTTTCTAGAAGAAAGAGCTCATTATAAAGAGTCTCTCTTTCTGAATGAAGTCAGCTAGCTGCTGGCCCCTTGGGTTCCGTTACCCTACCCCTATCCCAAATTTCCCTACATTCAGCTCATCGTTCTTTCTTGGGCCTCGTTTTGCGATGAAGTCTCCCATTAACACCGTATAGTGGGTTTTGAAGGAATGCTTGGCTCCAGAAACATCCTCATACATTTCCTCCACCTCCTCATCGGGATGTGCCAATGTTGGTGCGTAAACCTGTATGAACTTCAGCGAATATAGTTTGGTGATTCTGAGTTTAAGGTACGCAACCCTCGTCGACACTCTCCCAATGTTTACAGCGTTGATAACGAGAGACTTGTGGACGATATATCCAACACCTCCTTGGAACCGAAAATGATGATAGAACAAGTTGCCGGATTCGAGAATCACCGTGTCCTCCCCCTCTCTTCGGACCTCGGATAATCCTATATTATTTCAGGACAACTCCTTTTTCTATTCTTCCAGCTCCAGGATCTTGTCGTTAGTCTTCAGGTAGCGTGCGTTGTATGTTACCAGGTCGAGCCGTCTTAGGTGGCAACCGGACACCCACAGGAGATTCTTAGCACCCCCCGCCCCGCCGTCACCATGATCGCCACCTTCGCCAGAAATAGCGGGGCCGCCCGGGACTAGGGGCAGTCTCTTCGTAACTCACGTCGTGAGGGGTATATTGCCACAGTTGCCACGCTTGGCGAGCGGGTTGACAGTTGAACAGCAGTACTTTTGTTGTACGATTGCTGTTATCAGGAAGATGCTGCTGCCCATTTTTCGCCTGTTTCCCTCTGTCGCCTTGTACGATACCCACGGGAAGATATGAGGTAGTGGATATTCTTACACCGCCACAACACGGCGGCCACTACTCTCAGTGTGGTAGACCTTAAAACAAGGATATCCGCAGTAGAAACAGAGTAACCGATATAGCTCAACAACTTAGTAAGCTGAAGTAGAATGTGCCGGCCATATAGCTCGAAGAACCGACAACTAGTAGCAGTGGCGGAGCTAGGACTCCAAACTAGGCCAAGCCCAAGATATGGTTTTGTTGCTTTTAGAAGTTTTTTAAAAATACACCAATCTTGATCTGTCTCCACTCTTCAGTTTTATATTCAATGCTGTTGAGGACGTGTTAAACAAAGCACACAGAAGGCATACTACTGCTAGATAGATTTTTTGCCATATATGGAATTATTATACCTTCAGTGGCTTTGAAAAAAGCCGTTTGGGTTTGCCTGAGCGAAAAAACTATTTACATACAATACTATACATGAACAAAGTACAAACAATGTACAAAATAAAAAATAAACAAATTATATAAGTATATTCTAAATTGAATGGTCTGTCTTTCTTGAGGAAAGATTTGATTACGTCCGCCTAAAATGTTTGTGAAGGTTTTAATTATACCAATAACTGTTTTTCAATTGCGATAATTGATAAGTCCGAAAGACCTTATGTATTTTCTCAACAAAGTTTAAAGATTTTACCTTTTCCTCGCCGATTAGCAATTTAACACACTTCAATTCATCACAAGGACCACTCTTTCCTTCCATTTTCACTAAAAATCTTTAAAAAAGTATAAATTTTAAACTTGCAATACATTCGCTCAAGATCAATATACAATGTAAACAATAAACATTGAAATGTGACGTGAACTTGCAAACATATCGTCGGCTCGTCGGCGTCGCCTGCGCGCCTCCGCTCTCGACTAACTTCATACCTAACGTGACCATACGTCCCACTTTAGCCGGGACGTTCCTGATTTAAAGGTTTGTATCGCGCTGTCACCAAAATACGTAAAAATGGTAAAAAACGCTTCGACAAACAAAAGCGTGACAATCATGCAAGCTCTGTCACCCATGCCATCCTTATGACACCGCGCATACCAGGTTTGCCAACATGGCTTGATTAGTTACGTGATTATTCTGAAAAAGGAGCCGTGGTAGCTCAGATGGTTAACACTCGCTGTAAATATAACAGAACACGAGTAACCCGGGTTCGATCCCCTCCAGCACTAATGAAATTGTTAATTGCAATTTTAAGTGCTGATTTACCACGTGCTCAGCGGTGAAAAAAAACATCGTGAGGAAATATCGAAGACCTGTGAACACCAACACCCATTGAGGCAGGACGCACGCGGCGGACACTTCCTTGTCCCAAAACCCTCTCGAAATGAGGGGAGGCCTGTGCCCAGCAATGGGACATATATAGGCTCTAACTTTACTTTTAGATATGAAATTGGCGTTTTGTACGAGAGGAATATAAAGTCAATTTTTACTTGTAAAATATATTTCATTTATCAAAGTATGCACCGTTGTTATCTACGCACTTTTGCCATCTCAAAGGTAGTTCATTGATCCATTTACTAAAAAAACCATGGGGCGAGAATTAATAAACTCTTTGAAGGCGGTTTGGACTGTCGCATCGGAATTGAATTTTTTTCCTTGTATGAAATTGTCCAAATTCCGGAAAAAGTGGAAACAAGGTCCGGGGAGTACGGTGGATGTCGCAAACATTCCAATTGTAGCTCATGTAACTTAGTGGTTGTTTGTTGTGCGATGTATAGTCTTGCGGTGTCGTGAAGCAGCAGTGGCCTAGAGCGATTGACCGATCTCGGTTGTTTAGCAGCTAGTTCTTCCTTCATGGTTTGCAATTGCTGACAATGGATATCTGCCGTAATCGTTAGGCCAGATTTTAGAAATCTGTAGTGAACGACGCCGGCGCTAGTCCACCAAACACTCGCAAGTAAATATTTCTGAGTCAATTTTCGTTTAGGGCAGGATTTGGCTGGATCTCCAGGGTATTGCTATTGCGACGAGTGCTTCCGATTATCGTACAGTATCCACTTTTCATCACAAGTAATGATTCGATTTAAAATCCCTTCATTTTTGTGTCGGTTGAGCAAAGTAACACAGCAGTCGACGCGTGTTTGCAAGTTCGATTCAATCAATTCATGAGGTACCCATCGTTCAGGTGCTGTTTCTGCAGCACTGGTGCTACGGTAGAACTTGTACTCGTAAATATACCGATATTTCATGTTTTCCATTGAGCGGTTATAAGCGACGCCAAAGAAAAAAACAAATGAATGACTGTTTTCAAAACTCATGTACCAGCTAAATGAATTTATAAATTTGGATTTGGAATTCTTAACCAAAAGGGAGATATTTCAGATCAAAGTGATCAGTATGACAAAACGCTAATTTCATATGTAAGGACCTAATATTAACAAATCTGAATTACCAATTTCCTAATTATCTGAAGATAGTTCAATCAATGTAATTAGTATAGTTATCAATATTGTTTTTTTTTTAAATTTTTTTTCCTTGTCACATCGGTTCTTTCCTGTCTGCATGCCCTTTACAAAGGCCACCTCATACCTCTCATACTCATCTCTGTTTGTAGGTAGTCTTGTCCATTTCTCCTCCTGTTCCTATTATTTCATCTTTCCACCGTGTTTGTTGTCTTCCTTTTCTTTGTTTTCTGCCCCTAAGATCCCACAGTGTGGACACTGCACATTTTGTTACTTGTGTTTATTTTAAGTGATGGACTGACAACCTCGTAATACATACTGGTTGTTGATGGATGTAATTAGCTCAAGACCATGCTTTATGACATTCCCTGAGAAAGGCCTATAATCGGTTGGATAATACCTTAGACTCTAATTGTATGTGTTAGCTTGTGCACCTTATCAATTTGGTTGGAAAGTGGAAAGGTATTTCCTTTGATAATTGAAGAATACAACCATTAAAAATTTATATAGCGGTCTACACTCTACAACAATAGACTCGCAATGGTGCCTCTTAACTCTGTATGCATTCTTCTCTTCTTTTAAGTTTGATAGACTTCCACTAACAATATTTAGTAATTTCTTAAGGATGGTAAAATCTTCATTAGTCCGTAAAGTGCTACTGCATTTTCTAAAAAAAAAGGGTGACTATATCAATCAAGCACGCAGCCCACCTGATAGGCCCATAGACATCTACATCTATTCTAAATTTAAACTCAAACTGCAGTCAAAACAATTAAAACACAAAGTGCAGTCAAAATGCAGTGGATGTTGTCATCCCTGAGAACTAAGATAGAATGCCTCATTACCAGTAATAAGGGTCTCAGGTTCTCTACTCTCAATTACGAAACACAGCATTAATCAGCTTTCACACTGGTATTCTGTGAGAGTGTGGTCCCACCCCGATCTAGCTGAGGTACTTGTGCAACAATCATAATATAGCTGCAGTAAGGTATGTCTCTACTACATAAACTCTTCTTCTACCACGTAAAGACTTCACGTTGATAATAAATCTTCCTGATGGCAAATTATCCTTACCACACATGAAAGGTGCAGCGCTGATCGCTGTACTATATTTTGAAGTGTACTGAGCTGGCCAATTTACTTTATTGTTCTAATCTAGCCGTGGTATTACAAACACTGTCAATGTGTGATGTGTCCGAAATCACTAAAGTAATAATTAAATTGGGTTTTTTTATACAAAACTAAAGTGACTAACCAACTTACCATCCACCTGATAGTAAGAGGTTACTGCAGACCGTGGACACCTGCAGCCAACTTAAACATAGAGGCTACATATGCATTGTTACCTTTGATAATTAAGTAATTATACTGGTTCTTTATCTTATTTCGACCGAAATCCGGTAGTAAAAGTACTGTAATTTGGGGGCAGAAATAGGTTCTTACCTATTGGTGGCATCTACCCAGACCTGGGCAGATAAGAAGTCTTGTAGGACTTCTTTTCTGTCTTTCTAGTGAATATAACCTACCTACCTACATACCTAGTGAATACATGCTAGCTAGTTATAATAATAGTATTGGATGATTATCTAACAGCCAGTAACTGAATGAATGTAAGTTAAAGAGAAGTTGTGAGCTGTGAGAAAGCTATGTACAACAGTGGACTGTCGGCAAAGTTGGTAGTGATGACAGTATTGATATTATTATTAACTGTGTGACTATATTTGATAATATTATAAAATTACAGGATGAACAAGAACCTGAAGGTGAAGATCTCGTAGATTCTGAAGAATATGACGAAGATGAGGATGAAGAAAGACGAAGAAAAAAACGGAAAAAGGATAGTCGTTATGGAGGATTCATTATTGACGAAGCTGAGGTGAGAAAAATCATTAAACTCTTTACGTTGTTATGAAATTTTGTAACATAGCATCAGTAAAATTAATTACTGTAATTTCCGTAACAGGTGGATGATGAAGTCGATGAAGATGATGAATGGGAAGAGGGTGCCCAGGAAATGGGCATTGTGGGCAATGAAGTTGATGAGATTGGGCCCACTGCTCGAGAAATTGAAGGTCGACGAAGAGGTACCAACCTCTGGGATTCACAGAAAGAGGAAGAAATTGAAGAATATCTCAGAAATAAATATGCTGATGAATCTGCTGCTTTAAGGCATTTTGGCGAAGGTGGAGAGGAAATGTCTGATGAAATTACACAGCAAACACTTCTTCCGGGAATAAAGGACCCTAATTTGTGGATGGTAAAGTGCCATATTGGTGAAGAAAAGTCTACAGTTCTACTGCTCATGAGGAAGTTTATTGCATATAAGAATTCAGAGGAGCCTTTTCAAATTAAATCTGTGGTTGCACCAGAAGGTGTCAAAGGATACATCTACATTGAAGCATACAAACAAACACATGTTAAAGCAATTATAAATAATGTTAGTGCTTTGAGAATTGGTACATGGAAACAAGATATGGTACCAATTAAAGAAATGACTGATGTTCTCAGGGTAGTGAAGGAACAATCGGGCTTAAAGCCGAAGCAATGGGTCAGACTGAAGAGAGGATTGTACAAAGACGACATAGCCCAAGTAGACTATGTGGATTTGGCTCAAAATCAGGTTCACTTAAAATTACTGCCTAGAATAGACTACACGAGGTTAAGAGGTGCTCTGAGAACAGTACAGAGCGAAAGTGAAGCGGCTAAAAGAAAAAAGAAGCGACGTCCAGCAGCTAAACCATTTGACCCTGAAGCTATACGTGCTATTGGTGGTGAAGTCACTTCAGATGGTGACTTTTTAATTTTTGAGGGTAACAGATATTCTCGAAAAGGTTTCTTGTACAAAAATTTCACAATGTCGGCTATTTTAGCAGAAGGTGTTAAGCCTTCACTTACAGAATTAGAAAGGTTTGAAGAACAGCCCGAAGGAATTGATATTGAATTGGCAGCACCGGCGAAGGATGATCCAACTAGTCTTCATTCATTTTCAATGGGGGATAATGTGGAAGTATGCTCTGGAGATCTTGCGAATTTGCAAGCCAAGATTATAGCTATAGACGGTTCAATGATCACTGTGATGCCGAAGCACGACGCGTTGAAAGATCCTCTTGTGTTTAAACCCAACGAGTTAAGAAAGTATTTCAAGCAGGGTGATCACGTTAAAGTGTTAGCAGGGCGGTACGAAGGAGATACCGGACTCATAGTCAGAGTTGAACCACATAGAGTGGTTCTAGTATCTGATTTAACTATGCACGAATTAGAAGTTCTTCCTAGAGACCTTCAACTATGTTCCGATATGGCGACCGGTGTAGATTCCTTAGGACAGTTTCAATGGGGCGATATGGTCCAACTCGATCCACAAACTGTAGGTGTAATTGTAAGATTGGAAAAAGAAAACTTCCACGTTTTAGGCATGCAGGGAAAAGTTATAGAGTGCAAACCGCAAGCGCTTCAGAAACGTCGCGAAAACAGATTCACTACGGCGCTCGACTCCGAACACAACACTATACAGAAGAAGGATATCGTGAAAGTGATAGATGGCCCGCATGCCGGTCGGGAGGGCGAGATAAAGCACCTGTATAGAAATTTCGCATTCCTCCAATCGCGAATGTACCTCGACAATGGCGGTATATTTGTCTGCAAAACCCGCCACTTACAACTAGCGGGTGGAGCGAAGAACTCATCGACGGCGAACGGGTTAGCGCTCGGGTTCATGTCGCCGCGCCTTCAATCGCCCATGCACCCCTCGGCACGAGGGGGTGGGGGTAGGGGGCGTGGCCGTGGCGGCCGGGGTGCCGTTGCACGGGACCGGGAGCTCATAGGGCAGACGATCAAAATCACGGGCGGGCCGTACAAGGGGAACGTGGGGATCGTCAGGGACGCCACGGGAAGCACGGCGCGCGTAGAACTGCACACCATGTGCCAGACGATATCGGTAGACCGCGGGCATATCGCAGAGGCGGGAACGGGTGCGCGTGGCGGTGCATCAAGTTACTCGCGCACGCCAATGCGCATGACAGGCTCTCACACGCCTACGTACCGCGATACGGGCATAAAGACGCCCATGCATGGATCGCAGACACCAATTTACGAATCGGGCGCAAGGACTCCCCATTACGGGTCGGCAACGCCGTCGCACGAAGGGGGCCGTACTCCGGCACATGGAGTTTGGGACCCCTCGGCGTCGGCGACACCGGCGCGTACCGATTTCGAGTTCGAGGAGTCGGGTGGGTACGGGCAGGGTCCGTTCACGCCACAGACACCCGGCACGATGTACGGCTCGGACTCGTACAGCCCGTACCGGCCTAGTCCGAGCCCGGCGGGCTTCCCGGCTGGCTACCTGGGCGCGCCCAGCCCGGCCGACTACTCGCCTAGCTCGCCGGCTTACGCGCCACCCACGCCCGCCGGACCCAGTGACACTCCCGACTGGCACACCACTGATGTCGAGGTAAGATCACTGTAATAGCCATTATTGAGCAAATTCAATATAACCTATTTTATTGATTTTATCGCATCATATATACAGTGGCGCAGTAGTATTAATGTCAGTAATGTGAATTGGCTGCCATTTCATTAGACATGATGAAAAAACTTGAGCTCTGCTTTCACGAAAACTTTTTTGAATGTGTAAAATTGATGACATTAAGATAATAGAATAATATCGGTCACATCTACCAGTGACCAGTAAGGTAACATCTTCAGCTCCTTCACCAAAATTCGTTGCAACGAACGTCTGGTGATAGATTGCGTTGAAAAAATCTTGTTGATGTTTGTAGATATTGCCGGAGGTCCTCGGCTAAAACAGCGATATCCGTCGAACTAGTTGTACGGACCTGCCTACTTCTTGCGACCACTCTAATGGACCCTATTTGCACAAGACGATCAGCCAAACGCTTAATTGTTTACGCACTTGGTGCAAGAATAGGAAAACAACGACAAAATTCACGCTGCGTTAAAAAATTAGACCGAAAATTGTTCAAATAAGCAGTAAGCATAAATTGTACCAATAATTTCGCATTCCTCATATGTGTATCGCAGCATTGCTTGTTGTCAACTAAATCTCCGTCTATATGTAACATTATAGCCAAAGCACAATGACATTAGACGACAAAAAATATGGCGTATTCACGTTGTTACTTCTGCGCCGCCTATATACAGTGTCCGGTACAATACGGCCGACGTATCTTGGCGAGTCTGAATATAGGCTCTGCGAAGTTTAGCGC
>DWHP01008150.1:0-10663 GCA_018247895.1 Parnassius honrathi | reverse complement strand
TAACATATATAAATTTCAGACTTGTTAAAATACATTTAACATTAATTTTTTTTTTAATATTCAAAAATGGCTGCCGTGACGTTAGAACTGCTAAAACTATCTGCCATAATAATTATTTTTCGATTACGGTTGAGTTATATAATTAAAACGGCAGACTTGTTAAATACTTTTGAAATTCACCTGATTTTTTACCTGTCACACCTGAGTGACCCCGAACCTACCGCGGCCGGGCTTAGCTAGTCCCCAAGTCTTGTTTAGTGGGTATAAAAGATACATTGGATTACATTTAAGGTTTGTTTAAATATGTGTTGTCCGCTTTAAATTGGATATTTAACTACTTATTGCCCCTTACTAGTCATATTCATACGACAGGTGTCTGGAACGCATACTCTCGGCGGCCACACTATTGTAATGATTTCTTTGAAATTTAAATGATTATGATTTATATAATTACTTTAAAACATTGCATTTTATTTGACACACACAAAATACCAGCGTAAAATAGCAGATTAATACTGCCGTGTTTCGTATAGTGAGTGTAGATATCTGGAGACCTTTTTTACTGGAAACGAGGCATGCCATCTTAGTCCTCAGCTGTGACAACGCATCTGCGTTTTGATTTTTAATCGAGGATAAATGTAGATGTCTATGGGCGAAAGCATTCACTTACTATCAGGTTGGCGGTGTGCTCGTTTGTCACCCTTTTTCTATAAAGAAAAACATACTAATCAAGGGCTTATTGACAGGTTTCGTGTTATTTAATTCTTTTCATAAAAGTGGCAAACAAACCTTTTCATTTATATAACTTTAAGGGACAAGAGCCGTGGTTAGTTCAGATTTACAATTTAATAAATTTAACTAATATCGTTTTTAGATTGTATTTAGTGATACCGGTTTGGGAAATTATGGAGCTGCGTTAATGGCCTATCGTATTCCTGACGTTGAAGAACCTCGAGATGTACAAGCACAACCTTCTTCAAGGTTTAATGTATCAGCAATGGATAATGAGGAAGAAGATGATGAAAAAACTATTTGACATTTTTATTCTAATAAAATAACGAAACATAATACAGAAATTTCTTGACATTTTTTTCAGGAATTGATAATGTAATGTAAGACATTTATCTAATGTAATAAAATCATAGATAAAGTATAAACTGACTAACGTTAGAAACTGTCCATGAATACAATAATATAATAAAACGCATAAGTTTAACGGAATGCAATGTATCTGCACCTCGGATTATAGTTTTATCATATACATGAATAATATTAAAAAGGTTAAAAAATCTTATAAAAGCTCATATATAATAGTATTATGAGTGAAATAGTCTTATTGCAAATCATAAATAAAATCATATATTTTTTGTTTAATTGTAATACTAATATTATAGTATATAAATAAAGGTCTTTGCTAGAAATATTATAATTTCCACCTGAAGTGTTTGCATTTACACTGTAACGATATTTTGATAATGAAGAAGCATTTGATATTATAGTTCAATAATAAAAAGGATAAATTCCATACCCCTATATAAAGATAAAGTTATTCTAAAGGGCTGTAATAAATGAATGAATGAATAAATTCATTTAATGACACTGCTTATAAAATATCAATATCACTAAAAAAATTAAGTACCATTCGTTTAAAATCTTACATCGCTACACTAGTGATAGTAAATTTTAATAACAAATAACTGTTCATTATATCTCTAGATGTAAAACGTATTCAAACTTAAATTAGCTTTTCTCCATAATATACCTATTGTCCAAAAATTTTTTTTAATCTCATTTATTTACTAGCTGATACCCGCTCAACTCGCTGTGCGAAAAATATTAGACGATAATTATCATAATACGAATACGAAAAAACTAATCGTAATCATAAAACGAAAGATATCAAGATTTTTTTTATATTAGATTATCGTAAGATCCGTTTTTAGTGAGCGTCTATATTGCAACATGAGTAATTATACTATATTTCAAGTCAATCGGGTGTATAGATTTAGAGATATCGTGATGAGTCAGTCAGTCAGTGGTATTTCGCTTATATATACAGATTCATCTTTATACAGCTAAAGAGACACACGAACAGTTAGTCCTGATGATAAGTGGCTACTGTAAACAAAGAAACAAACAAATAAAGCTGCAGATGCGTTATCAGGACATAAGGATAAAATGACGCATAGGTTTTAATTATATTAGCTCTCTATATCTGTCGGACTGCAACCCTGTTATTTGGCCGCAGAATTAGTTAATTGAGTAGTACTTACCCAGATAGACTCCGAGGGACAAAAGAAGTCCAACCATCTAGTACATCAATACAGCCTATGTAAAGTCCATTGGTGTACGAAGGTCTCCCACGATAGATTTTTTCATGGGAAGACGTTTGCTATAGTTGTTAAGCTTGGAGGGTGGATTAGCAACCGCAGGTTTTTAAAAATAGTTTCCATATCACACAATAAGAAATGCTGTTCAATAATATAAACGTTGTCAAAAAATAGGTTAGAAGGCCAACTTTTTCATTATTTATAAATTATAAATGTTTGTGACCATGAGTTGACGATAGTAGCTTTTTATTCATTTTTATCTTTGTTTTGTTTACTTTTGAATTAAATAAACGTAGCGAACGAAGAGAAAAGCAAAGTTTTAACGACACTACTTAACAACAAAACGCTAATGTCAATTCACAAGTAAGAAAATACAGAAGTGAAAATAAAACTTACTGTTAGTAAATAAAATGCATAAAAACGGTACAAGTGATCCAACAGAGTTTTTCAGAATTTCAATCCATGTTGTTTTATGTTAGTATAAATTACTTTGTACGAAACTAACGCATTTAAACGCAGTAGTTCAGTGATTTATTCATTCAATCCTATCAAAAGTCTATTGCTGAATATAAAAAAATATCTTGATATTTCTTCTTTAAATTGCCTCATATTACCTATAACTGCAACAGTTAGCAGGCATTCGTTGGTCTGCGCTACAGTCGGTCATGATCGGACCAAATCAGTAATTGAGTTTTCCTGTCTCAAAAAGTTTTCAGTAGCATCTCAGAGTCGTTATGTGGCGATATTTCATCGCCGTGTTTCGGAAAGCTCAAAAAGCCGTTGGTTCTGCGCCGGATCTCTCTCCGCTTCTGTCGGATTACCGTCTCTTTGGACTACGAAAGTGAGGAAAAACGCAACTGTGCTTGCGCGTACATTTGTGACGATAATGCTGTGCTGCGCAGATGACTGGTCTCCGTTAATACTGGCTGCCGTGACTAAATTCGGATTTTAGGGTATTACTCTCACGTAATATCAGTTCTCACTCCTTCCATCTTAGATCTGCATTCTGATCCGTGATTGAGGATTGATTTATGTGCTTATCAGCCTCAACATCTACTCACCATTTGGTAACCTAGTGCTCGTTTGTGACCCATATATATGTAAATAAAGTTAAAATACAATTAGTAGTATTCATAAAAAGACAGTTAAAAAAACACCCTTCTGCATTATGTCGCCGTAGATGTATTAATAAAGTTTAAAGAACATAAAAAAAACAAATACATTACTGTCGTATAAGGACAGCGTAACAAAAGACGATATATTTTACACGTAGTGAAAATGCTGTCGAAATCCTTCTTCACGTGTTTGCTTGACTCAAACGGACAAAAACATATTTAAAAAAATATTTCTCGTCAGATTTGGATCTTAGTAATATTATATATGCAAGATAAGACTTAAAAAAACAAATATACGTAAACAATCCTCCTAGGCTAATGTAATACCGTTAAAGAGATAGTTTTCTATATTTGAAAGATAAACTTTTAACATACTGCTTGTCGTTTATCTGCCCGCACAAGATTCGAAGTTTTAAGAGTCGTAAAGTACTTTTTCTAAGAAAATACGATATTTCGAGACTGAAATCCAAACAGATTTGCACATTATTTTTGTATAGCGGCAACTAAAGTAAGATAAAAATTTTATAGTTACAGCCTACATACGTCTCCCTCCCGGACACAGGCCTCCGCTCATTACTGAGAGGGTTTTAGGGCAAAAAATAGTCTGCCGCGCTGCCACAATACATGTTGGCGATCTTCACATGTATTCGAAATTTTTTTAAGTAAGATAACTTACGTAGAATTTACACACACTAAAATATACTAGCCTTTTCGCGCATCTTTGCTCGCTACTACCTCAGTTTAGTAAATTTTTATTTAATTGTTAATGGAATAGTAAACGAAAGAATAGAAAATTTAAAATAAGTCTTTGTGCGGTGGTATACCTTATCTTTTTCTATCGTCATCTCGTAAAATTCCATTGATTGTCATGGGTCACTCCCTCATTGTCTGGAACATTTGTCGTTTTCGCCATTTTTGGGAAGCGGATTGACGAACGCAGTACCATACGTCTCGTACCTTTGAATTAGATCCCTTTCACGTGCCTGGGTTATTTAAGCATGTCGTAAATCAAATCTTTATGCCCCTTTTAAGGTCTTTCTTACAATTTCCACATTCACCTCTTAATAAATCCATGGAATAAAACGAATATGATGGATTATCTTACGAAGCCTGCACTGCAGTAACTATACCATGTGGAACACATCACTGTTCTTATTAATCCATTCAATTGTTTTTTAAACTATTCTTAAATCGAACCGCAATGACTATCGAAGATACTGTCATCTCTTTTCGTTTTTATATAAAGTTTTCTTTTTTATGCTCAAGGATTTTAATACAGCAGCGAAAGATATCGTACTCGTAAATGTTCTTACATAAATATTTATTAGGGTCCTCTAACACGCGTACTGGCCGAAATAGCCATTTTTACTATGTTTCTAAGTTTGACGATAAAGTAGACTGTTTTTATTTTTATTAAAATCTGATTTTATCATCATTTTTTTCAAAATCTTCCACAAATCACGGTTATGAGTCATCATCCTGCATTTTTCAATATATCTCTCAACAGGTCATCACTTATCTGTGACGAATGGCGGGCTTCACTGCGCACATTTCTTTTTTATCACTTCTACTTCACACCTCCGATGTAGTGAAGGGTCCTTCAGCTATCTCTAGAATTTTTTTTCATAAAAGCTGTGCTGATATCTTGCAGCATGAGATTTAGTATGGGATCGTAGTTTTAGTTCTTAAAAGACGGTTTCTAAAAAAGTTTTCAACAATTTGCCTTTGATATTTTCCACTATTTACTTTAAAGTATTGAAAGTGATTCCATAATTTGATTTAGAACTTTCGGAAACTTTGGATCAGTGAATAAAGGCGTACGAACATTTATATTTTTCACAATCACAGAGACACGAATTGTTGTCGCTTGGTCTACATTATAAAGTAAATTTTAGTTTATGTCTAACTGAAAAAGTAACTTATTTTAGTACTTTTACTCCATTTCCCTGCAGAACTATCGTCGTCACAAAATAGGTATTTAGGTAATATAGTGATTTGCCTCTATAGATGAGGAAGGTAAAGCGAGTGTAATACGTTTCATCGTATTTTATACTGCAACACCATTTTAGTTACCCGAATTAGGAAGAAGGCATGGTTTCCTTTCCCTACTAACTATAAGCTCGCACTCGGTGTAGTTCGCCAATTTCACTTGAAATGGTTAACTCGAGTCGGCACTCTACCCAAGGACAGGTGCGTAGACTATTCTTAGATTTACCGTGTGAAACAGTCACCTGTTTCAAGTGTATGTATCCAACACCCATCGTAACAAGACGGCATTTTGTTAAATAATGCACGCACATATAAATGTGCTAGATATGCGAACTTGACAGGTGGTCAGAATGTATACCCCTAATTTATATCCCTTTATTGCTTATATTTAAATTTTACTATTAATTTTTAAAACGTTTATTTAAAGCGTTTTATTTCTCGTTTAGGCCGGGAAAAAATCAACATAGTTAATACTATCAGAAACTAGGGTAGTATAAAAGAGAACGTCTGGGTTGGGTGTACTTATGACACTTGTAAAATTAACATCACAGATCAAAAGATTTAGGTGCGCTTTCGTACATTTTAAACACAATTTTTTGACAAGTTCATGGCGCAGCAGCTTAGTATTGAGTTGCAGCGCTGAGGGCTGCGGGTTCGAATATTGCTTGGGACGGGACGGAAAGTATTTGTATGCCCTAGAATTGATCGTTACGGGTTTGGATGTCTGATGTTTGTCCGTGTGAAATGTATGTATGTAAACTACCTCTACGCTGAAGGAGAAAAGTAGTGTATTGTGAAGGTAGCGTTTTTTATACGTATAAGCTCACGAAATACTACAAAAAATTAATCATCATTCGTATATATTTAACTACAATTATGTAATTTTAAATAAATAATTAAAATTGGATTCATAACCTTTTTCCCCCTACCTCCGTACGTTATTAAGTTATATATTTTGCCCGCATTCATCTGAAACATTATCTATAATTAACATTCGTTGAAATGCGTTAACAAATAAAAAAGTGCCGTGTAGTGTGTCGTTGGAGGTGACAGAGAAGGACAAACTAGGAGATGAGCAGCAATGGAGGCCTTTCGGATGGTACTTAAAAAAAACCTACTGCGGTTTCCAACCCGACCCCAAGCGTGGTCACTGTAGCAAGTAACCCTTTGTGAGGCAATCTATTGGGAGGACTATGTTCAGCAGTGGACTTTGCGAGGTTGTAATGACGACGATGATGACGAAAAGAAAATAGAAGACTATCACGCCCGTTTATTGCACAGTACTATAGTACAGTGAAGTGTTTGATATGCATATGGGATGCCACGAGCTCTGCATTCGATTACAGCGGGCACTAATTTCAGATGTTGGATCAGATGAAAATACGGTCGGTAAAATCGTGCATGAAGCTATTCACTTTATTCGACTTCAATTTTTTTAAATCACGTAAATTAAAATCTCCTAATACTACAAAATTATCATTTGGGCAAAGCTCAATAAAACCGTTAATTTTTTGTCTAATAATAATGAGATCCGATGGCATTTGACGAGCGTCAGGGGCAATATATGTCACGCAAATGTGTAAGTTGGTGCTTGAAGCGCACGCAACTAAAGGAATAGTTATCCACAACAGTTCCGTAGGACCGCATATACCGAGGTCACGATGCATGGCGCTGAGTGTGCGTCGTGTTAGTATTAAAACTCCACCACCGGTATTTTTAATGCTTGTACACAAATTTCTGTCAGCCCTGAATACGTCATATCTATCGTCACATAGCTCACTCGTTGCTACTAATTATTACGTCGTAATCGTTCGTCAAAATGCTTAGTCAAAGTTCAAGACAGTCCTAAGACCACGAACATTCTGGTAATAACAGCTTAATTTATTTGCAGTCACTAATTTTAGATTTCGCGATTTCAATTACTATTCTTTACGACAGGATTCTGAGTTTTTTATTATAATATAATTATTTAGGTCTCTGATATCTATCAATTGTTTTCTTAGTTTACAGTAAAAACTTCCTCGACGGTGTCGCTATTTACGTGATAGGTGGTAGTGTCATTATTAGACATGTGCTTCATAGACTGCCTGAATTTTTTCCATAGTTGCCAACCTGGCTAAGCGGGTTTGTACATGCAGTTTTTTTATTAGGCTGTTATCAGGAAGATGCTGCTGCCTAATTTTTTATTTATGAACAAAAATACATGAAGGTAAAACTTTATACCACTTTTTTAGAAATAACATTTTTTTTTACAGAATATCAGTCGAATTTTGACCACTAGGCGACCACTAGTTATAATAATTTTAATTATATTTCAAGCAAATTTTTCTCTTTAGATTATGTTTTTCTTTTCAAGTCAATTTTGACAGATGTTTGAAATTTATTCTTAAATCGTATTTACATACATATATGACATATGGACAAATGTTAATTGGTACGCCATATGCATGGCTCTTCTGTGCGGAAAATGAACCCGCAACCCACACCGTTTCAGTCTAACGCTTCGTCACTGCGCTACGGATCCGCCGCAATTGCAGCAATTTGGGTAAGGGAGTGAAATTACGTTACTAATCAAACAAAAATTTTCACCAATTATTCAGTCATTATTTTAGCCACAAAAATACACTACATAATATTTTGTTCAAATTACGACACAGAAAAATGCCCGCCTTGCCGGTACACACATAGCTGCTCAAACTAGTCACTTTCAACGTACTTTTTGAATGACCTAGTTTCTACAAAATTTATTCTACTCTCGTGCTCCTTCTGTTGTACTCAATTTTAACTAACAAACATTAAGGTCATATGCCATTTTGAATTGTCATAGGTGTGTTTTTTTAAAACATTCTGACTTCACACGATATAGTGAAAAGACCCATTTACCTGTGTCTTTTCATACACTCGTCCCTTTTTATTCTTGTTATGTCTACCACCCCTTTAATACAAGCAACCTACATACACAAGATTATCTAATAACTTAACCATTAACTTCCTTTGTATACTTATTTCATATATCGCTTTAATTTCTTTCCTTTTTAAAACCATTGCTTTATTTAATATTATGTTTATTTTCATTATCCTTTCTACTAATGATATTTTCATCTTGTGCATGTGCAAGATCCATCCATGCATTACAACCTACGAAAGTCTTCGTTCACTCCAGCTTGAAAAAGTGCAAAACATGTATCTCCCTTGAATAATAAGATGCAATCTACGGAGATAGTAGCCTCATTCCGAGAAGTTTTTATAGTCCTCCTGTGACTCTTTTCCTTTATACAGTGAACTATAATAGCTTTGAACCAGTCTTCGTGTACTTGCCCGAGTTTCAAGCATAAATAGAAGAAAGTGTTACACCGAAAGAAGAAAGGAAACAACAGGCCTGCCATAAATTCCTCTCTTGCTTTCAGCAATTCTAGTGCCACTATATAATACCCAGCTACCTTACGTGCTTACATGCTTTTCATTTCTTTCATTATTAATCTAAACTTATCTCACTGCGCCCTTCCTTTTCTTTTGAAGTTTTTGGTTCTAAACGAAAGGTTTCGATTACAATACATAGGAAGATATTCCGAATATTATAGGTTTATCCGAGGTCTGAAGAGAGGGGGAGGACGCGATGATCCTTGAATCCGGTAACTTGTTCTATCACCAGGAGGGCGACCATCTGTGCCAAGGAGATGTCGGATTTATCATCCACAAGTCTCTCGTTAACTATGTTGTAAGAATGGGAAGTGTGTCGACGAGGGTTGCGTACCTTATCCTCAGAATCATCAAACGGTATTCGTTGAAAGTCACAGAGTTTACGCACCAAACTCGGCACGTCCCAATGTGTGGAGGAAATATATGAGGATATATCATGAGCCATGCATTCCTCCAAAACCTAATATATGGTATTAATGGGAAACTTCAACGCAAACTAGGTACAAGACAGAGCGATGAGCAGAAGGTTAGGAAATTTGGGATAGAGCAACGGAAACTCAGAGGCCAGCAGCTTACTTACTTCATCGTAAAAGGAGGACCTTTTATGATGAACTCCTTCTTCCAGAAGCGGCTTTACAGAAAGTAGACCTGGTGAAACCTCGACGGTTCGATAAAAAATAAGATTGACTTCATTATGCCGACTATAAGGCAACTTTTCAGTGATGTCTCAATGATCGCAAGGGTGAAAACTGGCAGCAATCACCGAATGGTTAGAGGCAAACTGAACCTAAAGGCTAAGTTGGAGAGGTCTCTTCTTTTGTTAGATGGTCAACGCTCCGTCTCCCTCGTGCTCTAGTCCAACGTCGCGAAATAATTCTGCTCGAGATACAAAACCGTTTTCAATGCCTAGAAGATTGCAATGCAGTGGACGACATGAATGACAAGCCCGTGGAAACTGTCCATGGAGTTCAGTTCTGCAAGACTCGCCGCAGAAGGACACAAGTCTTTCCAATAACAAACTTAATTTCATTGCGGTTAGACGGAAAATGAACAGACAGATCTCCAAATGTATGAGTCGGGACTTACACAACATTAATACCGCTCGTATTGAAGAAGCGATAGAGTGGAACAAGGGCTACAAAGTCTTCAAGGGCGTCAAGTCAGTCTAAGCGGGATTAGAATGGCTCTCCAGCAGCTTAAAAGGGCAAGGACCCAACCAAGGATGAAATTACAGCCGAGCTTCTGAAAGTAAATGGAACATCGGTACTTAAAGTTTTTCAGAAACTCTTAAATTTCATCCTTCATGGTGACTATACTTCGGAGGCATGGATCAGAAGTGCGGTGGTATATTGTTTCCCAAGAAATGCGACAACGCTCTGTTGAAGAACTACAGACCGATTGCCTTCTGAGCCGCAGTGACGAGCTGTTCGAATCGTCTCACAGGCAGACTTGATGACTTCTAGTCTCCCGAACAAGCCGGTTTTCGAAAAGGTTTCAGTACTATAGACCACATCCATACCCTACGGAGATTGTACCGAAGACCGAAGAGTAAAATCTGCCACTTTGCCTGGCGTATGTGGACTATGAGACAGCCTCGGATTTCGTCGAAATTTGAGCTGCGCTATAGTCTCTTCAGCGGTGCCAGGCTGACTGTCAGTATAACGAAGTGCTGAATTATTTGTACAGTAGGACTATGATGGCTTTCCGAGTACAGCTAAGGCTAAAGCTAAGGCGCTAAGGCTGTCCAGGGGAATTTCTGTCAGCCATCTCTTCCATCTCTGCACAGGGAGGACGACTCACTGGCCCACA
>DWHP01008149.1:0-10664 GCA_018247895.1 Parnassius honrathi | reverse complement strand
ATTCTAGTTGATACAACTCTTTTCTTGCCTAGAAGTCCGTCTGGATAGGTTCCAACTCTTTTGTAATATAGACAGCCAATATGGTTGCAGTATGTGAGGCATTCCATCTTAATCCAACAAGTGACAACGCATCCTCTTTGTTTTAAGTTTGTCGCACCTCGACTGTGTTGTGTACCTCGACTGCAGCAGCCACGTACCATCAAGTAGACTGTAAGCTCGTTTCTCGCTTTAGTTTTTTTTTCTAATATAAGCAAATACAGAGTAAAGCCTATATTTAAAAGCTTATTACTGCAAAATGCCTATAGTTTCATGCCACTGATTAATTCGTTATGCTTTTAGGACGTTCGACTTGGAGACCAAAAATGCGTGGAAGAACGCCGCACTCGTACTTGGGATCGTTATTTACGGTGTGCCATTCTGTTTAAAGGACTGTATGATTTACAAGCAACGGCACAAAAGCCACTGATTTATCACGACGTGCTGGCCCGTGCATTGTGCCCTGTATATTTTATTCGACCGATTGTGCGCGATGTTTGTTTATTTTCCGGTCCTTCTCACTAAATACTGTATTGTCACGGAGCTGCAACACAATTGACTCCAGTCATATTTCACGCTCCTTAATTATGACAATGAATTATTTAAAACTGTTTTGCCAACATGACACTTTCGGGGTTTTGAAAATATGGTTTTTAGAAGCAAAGAGTGTTTAGTAATACCACGTATAAATTGGTTGATCATACAGAATGAAAAAGCTTTGATTCGAGCGCGTACGTTAGATTATCAAGGCGCTAACCAAGTAAAGAATGGTGTAATGTCTCGATACTTGTAGGCCGCGTTTAGAAATGATTAGCTCCACAGAGCATCTAAATAGATAAGTACACTGTGTGGGCAGGAGGCATCGCACATCGGTTACTTGGACGGCAGCAGTATATTTGCGTAGGGGGAACTGGTGGGGCGCGTGTGTGGTCTCCACCTACGTACTTATGGGCTTTACGTTAAACACTGCCCGCGTGTAATATTCCACTTCTACCGGTTGTCGAATCAACGTTGATTTTATTCATTTATAATAGCTTTTTTTAATAGCACGATTTTATATCCATATATTATAAAACATACAGATAGAAGAAACGAATATAAAATAATAATAATATGTCACTTTTATCAAGCAGAATATGCGGCAAAATACTAGATAGATATTATTTTAAATTTAATTTGTTTCACTAGTTTGAACGTAGCACGCAGAGTGCAGTGATAACAAACTTAGGCCGGTATTCAGAGACTATCTCAAGTTAAACTCTAACTTAACAGGGTTAAAATATGAATCAAACCGTCTTAAAGTACCGTGGTCTAGATTAGAATATAATATTAAATAAAAATGGACGTTACGAAGTTTGAACTAAAACTAGGGACAGTTTCTATCTAAGCTAAGAGAGGCAAAAAATAGTGAACTGTTATATGACGCGTAATGTGTTTTTGTGAATGACTGCTTTGATTCATATAGCAATGGCTGCAAAACCAACACAATAGTTTATTTTAGATTTATTTACACATTTACTCCTTCTGGCGCGTGTTGCGATTCCCATCCGCCTATTCAATTACGACCACACTAAACAATATCGTCACGGCGTCATCCCTAATGGGACATCGCAGAGCGCTGAATAAACACTGAAGGGAAATAAAATACCAGTCGTGTGGCATCGCGACAGGAGTTCTAATAATGTGCCTTGTTGTGGATGATATCACGCGGAGAGATAACTTTGAGGGGTTATTAAAACGTCCCATTATCCTCAAGCGTGGGATTCAATCGCAATCAAATATTTGCGAAAGCTTTCGTTGCTTTGATGTCATTAAATGCGTCGATGAAACAAAACAACTCGAACGCCATTAGCGCTTCACATTAACGTGTGTCCAAGTCGGGGCTATTTTAGTTTAGGCGCATTCCGCGCCCACATCATCCATCATGGTCGACGGGCTGTCGGGTTCTAAACCGAGCCAAACTGAGCGGCAAGCGTGTTCTGAGCAGTGGCGGGAGATGGAAGCGTCGTGACGGCCCGTCAACGTCAGCTTGCCGACCTGAAGAGGGTGCCTTAGCTGACCGTTTGCCCTCGCTTGTACACATTAAATTTCGCTAATGTCGAGGTCAAACCGTTTTCATTCCAAAATGATTGATGTACAATGTACAAAATAATAATAATTTTTAATAATTTTACAAATGCCCACACTACAATGGTACGTATCTACACAAAATAATATGTTATATTTTTATAATTACAGTGGCAATACGAATGAAAGTTTTTATAAATTATAATTTTGATGTAAAATCTGGGAAATTACATTTACGTTTCGTTACCTTAAAACCTAATAATATGTTACGACAAGAATTCAAACGGAAGTAACGGGTTACTCACATTGTTGTAAGAGTAACTTCAAAAAAAAAAGTAAATACTTCGAAGTCCCGTGTTGAAAATAAACTTCGATTACTCAAACGTATTGTTGTCCAAAATAAAATTGAAACAAATAAAATCACGTTAAAAGCCGACGTCTGTAACAACGCCGGGATGAGAAACATCGGGCGTTGCGTCTCATCTTGGAGACGGGCTTTTTTTCCACTGCCATTGTCTCGACCCGACAGCGCTTCCACAACCTCCCAGGAGGATACTACCAATGCCGCACTTTCCCGTGATTATTTCTGTGACTCGCTGCTACACAACGTTCTTAATCGAAAATCCCACCGTTATACATAAATAAGTATTGTTCATATGCGCTATTTCAATTTCAACATAAGTACGTCAACTTACAACATTTAGTTAAAGATTTACATTAGATTGCTAAAACATTATATACTAGCCAAATTTTAAACTTACCGTTACTGCACTTTTTGAAAATACCAGTTGAAATTATCCCAATTTGATTATGGGCAAAAACGTTGCCCATAATCAAATTGGGATTACCACGTATTTTGAATTTAAAAGACAAAAATAACAGAATGTTTGAGATTTTTTAGATAATTTTTCTTCACCATCCATATAGGCAATATTACTTATTCTGAAACTTCTCTGCAAATTTAGCCGGTTATTGCAAAATAAGGGTTATTTATATAACCCAAGAAATTTTACATTATTTTATGTTGTTATTATATAATTCTTTTCATAGTGGTATTTTGTCATAAAATTCTAAAATTATTTTTTCGTCATAAAAAATAACGTATTTATTATTACCGAACTTTGGGAAACACACAAAATGCGGTGACATATGCGCACACGCAGGCTTCGCCACACCTTTGATGCATCGATGCTTTTTATCCCGATGACGTCTCCATCCATTCCGGCCAAATTGCCACGAGAGCCCGCTCTGAGGTGTGATTGAGTACAAACTTGGCCCGAGAACATTACTTTGAATAAGCCAAACAATCTATCTCACTAAGGAACTCCATTCAAAACGTCAAACGACGCCTCGTTATACGTTTGAAATATCGTAAAAAAAAATAACCAGAATATTTCTGTGATATAAAATGTTTATTTATACACAGGCTATATACAAAACACAAGTACAGAAATGCACGTAGGAAACTTTATCTATAACCAATTGTCTTTTACATGTAATATAGGTTTTAAGTACAAGAGCTTGTACCTAATATGGAGAGTAAAATTAATATTCTCGCTAATTGTAACTGCTTCTGATGTATGTATATTATGTAAGGATATATTATGTTATTTTTTTCCTGACAATGCTCAGTACTCATTGCACCGGCACGCAGATCAAACCGCTTATAGAAGAAAGGGGCTCTACCGATCGACAGATATCGGAAATCGTAATTTACTTCTACATTTATCTTTTATAAAAGGCGTTATCCCATCACTAAGAACTATTCTTGTATCGTGTAGTCATTTTAAATACAATCCTTGTTGGTTGGATGGTTTAGGACTGTGTTTTGTGGCACTTCTCGGGAAAAGCCGATGTTCAGCAGTGTATGGGCTTAAATAATAATATTATGGAGATGAAGATGATGGTGATGATGATAATGATGACTAGTTCACACAGTGAACACTACTGAGTATTTTTCTAAATGTAACATGAACACTAAGCTTTCTTTTAAATCTATGAAACTTATTTATATAAGAATATACTTTATATCTTTTTAATTATAATACGCAATTACATATACGTATTACGGTAATTGTAAAGGGTTGCCAGATGGTCGGGATTCATCTGGATTCTCCCGACATTTCAAACGATCTCCAGACTCCCGACAAAACTCAAAACCTCCAGACAAACAGCTTCTCGGAAAGTTAACGTACGGCCTTTGATTTGACATGAACTACTCTTGAATAACTTTGAAGTAAATTGCTTGAATTTTAAATACATGTGGCAACCTAAAAACTGAGTGTACTTAAATTAATTTTGCTTTAAGTCTACTTTTTATGGCCTCTGAACATTTTCAAAATGTGTCCAGATATTTTGGTCTTCCGATCCGACAAACCTAGATAGGTACGAGAGGATGTCAAAATTAGAAAAAATAAACATTGGAGAAGGTAAATAGTAACTGCTTTTCTTTGACGTTTTTGTATTGTTTTTGAAGTTTTTATTGTCTTAAATACGACTTGCCCAAGGCAATTGATTTCTCTCAAAGATCCTCGTTAAGATGCGTAACACGTACGGGGCGTTAATTGATGTTGAGTCGCTGTGTGCTGTACGTACATATGCTACAGAATAATTTTCAATGGTTTTAAATAAAGAATAATTTGTACACTTCCTTTTTAATTATTTATGTAGTTGAACGAAAAACTTGTTAATTTTAATAATAACTAATATTATATTATTAAATTATACTTCTGATCAAATCACCAAAACATTAATTCCAATAATTACCTCATATATACAATATATACATTATGTCTGTATTAAGCAAATGATGTTAATAACTATGCAATATGTAAATCTTTACGTGGTGGTGCCATGCTGCAGTCCTGCAACCCTGTTTTTTTTTTATCAAAAATATATAACACACATCGATTTTATTTTTAATGAACAAATTTCTTTATTGTTATATGAAATCAAAATATGTGAATGAAAAAATATGAAAAAAATGTACAGTATTAGTAAAATAAATCTACTTCAGAGGAATCTGAAGCGCCAATACGCGGCGCAAGTAGGTATTTCCAAACGTGCTATATGTATCGCCGTATCGTGCGATAGAGAGAGTTGCAAATCTTGGAAGAAATTGCCTACATTTCCTTTTTGATATATTGTTTCGGACATTATCGTTTTCACGCCCTTAAACCTTTACGAAATGAGACAATTTCGGTCTCATTCATTACACCTACTTCTAGATCTTTACGTTTTTTTCTCAGTTTAGTTTAACGAAACTAAATAAAAACGTACTATGAAGTTTTTAAGTCAAAAATATAGATATTTAGATGCTAATAACTTACATCGTACGCAATATTTCTTTAAAATAAAAACGTAGGGACCTAGTTTTTTCAATATATTTATATCATTTGCGAAAATTATGAAAATTAGACTATGTTTACGAGCAGCTTTTTATATGAAACTAGCTTGCCAGGCAGACGTTGTTCTGCCCTTTTCGATTACGGTCATGTCCTATTAAAAAGCCTTATATTCACAAAAAAAAATTGTGGGCAAAAAACTATCCTACCTCTAAAGTTGGACCAAACTACACACGTTGTGCTTATTTGATTAAAATCGGTTATGTAGTTTAGGGGTCCATCGTGGGCAAACAACGTGACACGTAATTTATATATATTAAGATTTTACAGCTTCAAAGTCCTTTAAAAAAGAACAAAAGCCCATTATAATTATTTAAAAAAAGTAACCTAGCCAGCAGATAAATGACAACTGTTATGGTACGCTAAGCAAAACAAATGCCAAACCGTACAAATTGGCGCGAAACTAAAGTACGATCGCTGCAAGTTATTTTTAAATATCTATTTATTCAGCTGCCGGGTTGACCTGAATTCAGTGGCAACCTGTCATCGCGCATATAGCGTTCACGTGTTATTTTATTACTTTGACCATCTTTAACCCTATAGGACTCCTGGCATGTACTTTATTATTTTCATTTAATTTCCTTATATTATTAAATAATACCTTAAATTTGACTTCGAATAAAAAATTTATAAGTTTCGGCAATTCAGCATGATTAAAAAGTAATATAAAACTCGCTAATGATTAATAGGAACTAGAAATAAAAATTCAATTAATTATAATATTAAACACATCTTATCAAACATCTTAGATTGTCTCACGGGGTTGCCATAAAAGCTAGTCTATTTGGCAACCGCAGTTTCTTTATGGTTAACAGTTGATATCATCAAGATGCTGCAGTCCTTATCCTATTATTACCCCATGGTAGTGAATTCTCTCACACTGCGAAGAACCGCCACACGGTAAAATAATTCAAATATTATGTAGTTCTACAAACAATGCGTTTTTATCATATACTAACAAACAGGCATGGATCCAACACAACGTTTACTCCGATGATAAGCAAGCTGTCAATTTAATAAAATTGAAGCTTCGTGGGCTCATAACTATTCATACAGTATACAACCATGTTACGCATGAGTAATGAACACTCGTTTCGTGGACAAGCCTTGAATTTCTACGACATTATCATACGACGATCACAACCTTCCTACTTCTCTTCAAAAAAAAAAAAGTTGTTTAGTTCAATACACTTTTTTAGAAAAGTTAATTACGTTGATATCATTTGAATTCAACATAATGCAAAAAAATTCGCATATTTTGAATTCTTTCATTGTAGACTTCATAAATAATTAATACCTGCGTGGTTATAACAAGTGAACGCAGGTATTCATAATTTAACACTAATCATACACCAAATTAACGTGTCATAAAATATGTTTAACTAAATTCTACTAAACTAGACTAAAACTGAATATATATGTATAAAATACTAGCTGCACCCGCTGCTTCGCTTGCGTGGAATTAAGCCCTGCTTGGCCCCTAAACTTACATTTTACTTTTAGGTATTACAAAAAGTTCTTTGGAAATTGTGAATGACACACACAACATAAAAAGAAAGGGTATTCATGTATTCTTCTTATTGGGCGTACTATAGAGGTTAGTATTGTCTAGGTAAATTAAGTTGGATATGCCATCGTGTACTTTTAGGCGGTAGTAGATTTATGTAGCTTGCTACATTACATATCTATTTATCTATGGACTTATGTAAAGACGGTTCTGCTTCCTATGAAACTGTATTCCTATGAAGCAGTAATAGCCGCATTGGCTAACAGCCCCAACATTTCTATTCTGTACTATTTTACTATTTTTAGGGCTACAAACGAATAAAGGTTATTACAATCACCTGCGCGTTGTTTGTAGAATATGTATTAATTTTTATTATCTTTAATTATAACTCCTTATAATATAAAATCTACAATAATTTTTTTTAGTGTTACAATCATCTACAAACGTCGCTTAATGCATTGGTAATCAATATTTTTATAAATTACAACTTTTTGTAATTTTCATAGGATTTTTAGGACTACAAACGAATAAAGGTTATTACAATCTCCTACGTTGTTTGTAGCACACGTATCGAGTTTTATTTTTTTTATTTTTTTTTTTATTTTTTTTAGTTCGGGTTTCAAGTTCACAGAGCTACCAAAATCGGTTCCGTGGTTTATTCATTAATCGATTAAAATTTAACCAACATACAGTGTTACTTTCGCGTTTATATTATTAAGTATGGACATTATGTAACTAGCATAATGTCAGTGTAGCATTTAAAATACCACTTGTTGTTTATGTTATCTCTAACAAGCAAAAAATTAAAATCGCTTGTTAACAATGTTTTTTTATATTTAATTATATAGAATTTAATAAATTGTTTTGTTCTAAAATGTAAATGTTTATTTCAAAGACATACGCAAGTTTCGAAACTATTATTCCTACTTATCATTATTTTTTATATTGTAAATTAACTTACACCCTTAGAATATTGATAGGTCTTCGCGCACTCATACCGCGCGAAGACCTATCAGTAATCTAAGCTTATACCTAAGTGGCTCAAGACCGTATTTTATGGCATTTCCTGTGGGGAGACCTGTGCACAGCCGTGGTATGATGATGTCGAATGATACCTAGGACTAGTAAATTAATATTGTATTATCAGACATCGTTGAAAACTAAATTACAAAAACCAATTAAGTGCTTGTTTTAATTAATGGATTTCTATTATTTTTACTCGAAGATGTTCTATTATAGTTTCGTGGGGTGACGACGCATCTACATTTTGATTCTTTACAGAGGATTTTTATTTGTGGTTGACTGCGTGCCACAGTCCACTTGCCATGTCACGTTTGCTGTCGGTTCATTTACCCTTACTTCGAAAAAAATCTAAGACAAACCCCAACCAACAGTGGAGGTACAGATAATTAATAAAATTTACGAACTAAACCCGTTCAGTATATATGCCACATAAACGATTAATAAAAATGTATTTTCAGATAGCAATCGCACATAAAAAATGTGCATATGAATAACAATTACACAAATGTAAATTAACTAGTCTTCTGAAGATAAAGAATTAATCGTTTGGCAAATTAGAAGCTGTTATGCACAATTACTGCGGTGTCGACGCACTCGCGCCACGACAACGAGCATGCATTTAAATTGTTGAGGTGCAACAATGAATCCTAAACGATATGCATTCACTGGAAAGCTGGTGCTTCTCTTAATTGAAAATAACAAGCATTATTCATGTAACGCATAACAGTCCTACCAACGCACGCAGCGGTACAACGTAACTCACCTAATTCTATTTCTGCCTTCTCCATAAGCTCAAGTGATATTGACTAAGACCAATTATTTTATTACAAAGGGTTGCAGCCGGCCTCCTAATAGATGGTCTTACCTCTTAAATGGTAGCTGATCACTACAATAGATTAATATACATTTAAACAATAAGACGTAACAAACAGCCAACACAATTGTATTGCTGATCGTTAATAAATAAGAAGTACAAATACTTCAAGGTTTTTTTAAATAGAATAAGGGTGACAAACGACCACACAGTCCATCTGATGGTAAGTGGATGCTGTGGCCCATAGACATCTACATTTATCCTCAAGGAATCAAGATGCAGATGCGTTGTAGCCCCTGAGGACTAAGATGGAATGCCTCGTTTCCAGTATAAAGGGTCTCCGGATCTCAACACTCACCATACAAAACACAGCAGTTTTTAGCTGCTATTTTACGCTGGTATTTCGTGAGTGATCGCGGTCCTTCCCCGGTCGAGCCGACCCATTCCTACTACCACCGTAATATAGCCGCAGCGTGGCTCAACAACGCATATTAATTTATATGTTTTTGAATAGAAGATAGATTCGTAGAACTTATAATATCGTGGACTAAAACACTGTTTTGAAATAATTTTTCATCTGAAACAAATACACTAAATGAGCTTTCTTTATAATATTCTCTTATTTATAACTACGTAGTTCTAACTGGTATTGAGATATCTAACATTCATAGGTTTAAATATTTTTTTACCTACATTCTTTTACAAACTTATCACCTTGCCATTTTACAGAGTCAGTTTCCTTCTCTCCCATGCACGCTGCACGAAGAAGGAAACGGCAGCCCACGTTCCACAGGTCTGTAAGAAGTCGCCACTTCAGAACTAAATATCCGGGCGAGATCGCACCCCGAGTTCGACAGTAATGTCAAAAGTTTGGTGAACTTCTTCTACAAGACGCTTCAATAGCTCGAAAGTATGCAGTATCCACAACATGGTCGCATTGACGTGGAGTTACGAAAAAATAGTCCGTTGCTATCTAATACTTCTGTGCTTTCAATGTTAGTAACATTGAACATGATTGTGAGTGTCATGTTTATGTAATTTTAAAGCGCTGAGGGTTTGCATTTCAAATGAATTTTAGTAAATCATACACTTGTTTTCTCACACAAATTTAATTAGAACGATTTTTATTCACATCACGAAGCAACTCTCGTTTCGCCTGAACCAACACCTGACGTGGATGATACATTACGTTTATACATATTATAATAAAAAACTCTCCCATTCGGACAGCAACCGTGAAATTAAATTTATTTAGGCCCACTCTACATCAACTCGCGTGTCAACTGTATTTACATAAAGAATACTTTCGAGAAGGACGCGATGCTCATATTTATATAGCGCCGTCGTTGGCTGGTTATTGAAATATTTCACTTTTAATTCCCTCGACGACATCCCAGTTTAGAGGGGACGCGATCCAAACGTAGTCTGAATGCTGCATTAATAGTATTTATTCAAATAACAATGACTATTCCGGAGAACTTTTATTATTCAATTTTAAGTTCCGTACCTTGTACAAAAAAAGGCAGTTTGACTATGGGATAAGCTTCAGAACTGGATAATTTACACGTAGATGAGCGGGACGTTAAATATGACGTAGGCCAAGATCGTCCTTTAGATAAGACGCTAAGATAAGAAACCTGAAACGAGACTCGGATAACGTCCAATGCGTGAAAATACGCCGATTTTATGACAGTGCTTTAACAAAAATAATACAATACTATTTTACGTTGGTATTCTTTTTTATATAGGACAGGGTGACAAACGAGCACACAGTCCACCTGATGGTAAGTGGTTGCTGTGGCGCATAGGCATC
>DWHP01008148.1:0-10664 GCA_018247895.1 Parnassius honrathi | reverse complement strand
GTGTTCGCATTAACGAGGGTTTACTAATCGCACAAGGTGGGCGTGCTTTGAGTTCATCACGTCGGGCGTCCAATTCAAAACAGCGATTCTCCTCAAACATTTTGTACTTGACTTTCACCAAAGACCTCCACTCCGGTCGTCTAGCGGCTGCTTGCTCATACTCTAAAGGCTCAATGTCGCACTTCTTCATGTGACGCTTAAGTACATCTTTATACCTGAGGAGTTGTCCGCCATGCTTACGCTTGCCTTTCTCAAGTTCAGAGAAAAAGATACACTTTGCCGTACGCTGGTTTGACATTCGCGATAAGTGTCCACACCAACGGAGTTGTCGCCCCATAAGGTAGGCCTCAATCCCCATAGTATCCCCCGGGGGATTATAGTATATTAAGTATAACTAAAGGGGTAAAACCCAAATCTCTGGACAATATTCTAAACCACGTTTAGGATATCAATTATCAGTAGGATTCAGCTGGACAAAATATAATCACGTGTTATCACATGTCTTAAGTGTTTTAAGAGTGACTGAGGAACACACAGTCCACCAGATGTTAAATGGATACCGTAGATACAGACATCTACATCTACTCTCAAAGATCCAAGAAATTTAATTTTAGTGGGACATTTCGCCTAAAAGGAATCGCTAGAAAATATATGAACAATCCAGCCATAAACCGGAAAATACGTAACAAACACTAGGTACTTATTTACAACCTATTTCATAATGATATTAATAAACCTTACGAATAACATTATGAAATGAGTATTAAGGTTATATCCCTTGTAAAAACCTGTAGAAAAAGTGCGAAAATAACTTTCCGAAATGAAAAACTAAACTGAAACTATTTGCAAATCAGTGCCGACAAAATTCCGGCGCTAAATGGGCGCGGGCGGGTGTCGGCGCGTCGATATTCGCGCTCGGAAGCCATCTTAAATTATGGCGCCCCCGCGCCGCGCTTCGCCTCCTTAGACGCTCGCTTTTTCAAACTCGAGCCTGCGAACGGAAGTCACGGGATCGTCAACCTTTTGGCGCGCTTTTCATGTATTTATCTGATGTTATTATTTCCGTGTGTTATCGTATTATATATATTATACAATGTATAATGCATATCATGTATTTTAAATTTCGTGTATTTTAACATATCAAGAAAATAGAAATATCAGTCGGTTATATCAAAATAACTTAGAGCTTATGGGCCTATTTGCATGACATTAGACCCAGAATTTTGATAAATTTGTTTATCATCGGAACGAAATTTGTAAGTAAAGTTTCACAGGAATCAGCTAAAAAGAAGAAGTTGAAATATTAATCGGTTATTAATACGGTTTATTGATGGCCTCTGCATAACTATTTGTTAGGTTTTGTTGTTGCACTAAATTCATGTGAGTTTCTAAAGCAACAAATATGCATGCAGCTTATTTTAATGATGTAATTAAATGTTACTTTTTGTCCTATGCTTCACTGGAAACTACAGTAGAGAAAAGACAGTAGTATTATAGTGACTCGTGGCTATCAAATAGACAAAGATAAAAAACTGCATAAAATACATTATATCACTTATCTTTTATACCCTAAAACTACAATTTTTTTAAGTAAAAATAACGAACAGATAAGAAAAGTTAATATAAATATTAACTTTACCGATCGTTCTTTGATCCTATGTTCAATTCTTGTTCTCTTTTGATGTAATGTCCGAATTTCAATACATCTATCTTCTGCCTCTGCTTTCAGTGCTTCTCACTGTATTTAATTTTTTTTTAATTTTACGCCATACGTACGGCTTATATTGATTTGGGACTTAGAATAAAACGGATGGTTATTGTTGCATTTTGAAAAGAAATAGTACGAGACTGGTCAGATCATACAAATATCTTTTTTTTAATTTATATTCTATTATTTTCATAGCAAGAAAAGTATATCAAACTATTTTAAATCACATTTTAAGTTGCCAATTTTGTAAATAATTATACTTAATACGTTAACTGCATATCAGATACTTTGTACGAAGTATTGCATACAAACATTTTTTTTTATATAGAATAAAGGTGACAAACAAGCACACAGTCCACTCGATGGTAAGTTAATGCTGTGATCCATAGACATCTACAATTATTCTCGATTAGGAATAAAATTGCATATGCGTTGTCACCACTGAGGGCTAAGATGGAATGCCTCGTTTCCACTATTTTACGGTAGTATTCCGTGAGACCGTGGTCCTTCCCCGGTCGAGCCGACCCATTCGTACTGCAACAATAATATAACTGCAGCGTGGCTGAAATTAATGTAAACATAATTCTTTGTGATAAACGTTGATTATTAACACATTTTATTCGATTAAATTAGTGCATATGTTCAGTGTGAATTATTCTTTGTTTACCTGCAAACATTGAAGTGATAAGCGAGGGATTTATAATAAAATCATTTACATTATATATTAAGTTTCGCTTTTATTTAATTTACTTATTTTCCAATAATACCCACTTAAAAACTAAGTAGTAATTCCCTTAGTCATGTAAATAAAGGACTAACTATTAAACCCTTTGACAGTATCAATTTCTAACTTTAATAAAACATCAAAAGAGCTCTTTGTCCTATTACATTTCACATAATGGTGTGTGACTGAAAAGAAGGGTTTCTTTCTGTAGGCGTTGTTAAAATTCATAAATATCACAAAAACGTTGACTCTTTTTCGAATTACGATTAAGTGATTAGTGAAATTATTTGAAAAATATTTATTTCAAATATTCTTTAATTTTATATTTATTTCATTTTAATTTCAAATTTGTTTAAACAGCATTACTGAAATTGAATTATATTAACTTAGCATTTAAATTATTTAATAAATAAATGCAATTTACTGACTTATTAACGTAAAACTATCTTTATTCGACAGAGTATTTAAAGTTAATCAAATTAGATTATGTTATATAAATAGTCTATCAGAAACTTAAACAGTATGTTCCAAATGTCATTGCAATAAACTAAGTATACTCAAGTCCATGAACTAAATGAAGCATACAGATTGACTTCCAGCCGCAGCCCATCTTACAGATAATAAATTTCTTGCCAACTTCGCCACAGCGACGGAATCAATACGGCATCAACGCAGACATCCTCGCCTAACGCACACGGATGCAACGTAAAAACTATTGAAATGAAAATATAAACGCACACTTGTGTGTTGTAAACGCACACAGACCAAGTTCAGGTGTGTATATGACCCGCGGAGTCCCCTCTTATCTCCCTCCGCCGACCCTCTTCGGGCGCCTTAGACGTTGGCTTTTTACATGGATACAAGCAACCGCGCAGGGGTCCGTAGCATTTGATACGATCAGTTGAAATAATTTCATAGTAAGTTAGATTAGTTAAAGAAAAAGAGTAAATATTTTTTTTTATTAAATTATTAGAGGTTATTAAAAATTGCGATGGAGTACGTCATAGCAGTAATGTACGGTCAAGAAAATTAAGCTAATTTTTTTCTTCCTCTCTTTTTCTCATCAGCTTATAATTGTTCACTGCTGGATGTGAGTGACCCACGCTGTAGGAACAATTTAACACAAACGCCATGCTTGGAAGATGAACTGAAGATCGCAGCACCAGATCTTGATCAGATGTCTTGCTCATTTGGCGCTATTTACCGTTGCTGCTTTGAGTACTATCAACATTTAATTTATGATATGCTGGTTTGTCACCTATACTTCTAGAAAATAAAATAGATTTTCCATTAAAATATCTATTAATGCATTTGCAGTGATTACAGCAATCACCGTAAATGCATTAAATATATATAAGATCTCAAGGAATTGAATGAATAGTGCTGAAAAGGCCTGGAAAACCATACAGTCACAGGCAGATTCTTGATTCAATTTGTGGTTTGGCTACTTCATCTGGCTTCTGGATTTACGACAAACGTTTCGGATTTTACAACAGAATCCACTTTTCATCAAATGTGACAATCCCGTTAAGAATCTCTCATTAGTGTACTTGTTTGACAAATAAAGGTAATATGACAATAAAGGCAACATAACATTTAAAAAAAGAGTTTTCTGTCGTGCATTGATAAGTTCATACGACAATCAATTTCAGACCTTACTTATTTTCTAAATTAATCGCTAATGTTATATTTTTATAGAATAATGATGACAAACGACCACACAGTCCACCAGAACGTAAGGGAACGTAATTGCCAATAAACATTTACATCCATCCGCTATTAAGAATCAAAAAAACATATACGTTGTCATCCCTGAGAACTACGATGGAATCCCCGTTTCCAGTCTCCAATTCCAATCTCCAATTCTCTTCATTTACCACAGAAAACACAACAGCATTTTATTTTATGGTAGCTGTTATTTTACGGTAGCATTCTGTGAGACCGTAGTCATTCCCCGGTTGAGCCGACCTAGTCATATTATTTTATAATAGTACGTCAACTCTGAGATGGTTAAAAATGAATCCTCTTCCAAAATAGCTGACGATTTATTATCAAACTAGGTCTGTGGTCATCCAAAATTAATTGTTGCGGTCGACATTTTTATCTGGCTACCGTTACCGGTGCAGCCTAATAATAGGCTTGACGTCCACTGCTGAACATACGCCTCCCCCACAGGTACGACGACCCACGGGATGATATGGGGTAGTGGATATTCTTACACCACCACTACTCAGATCGATAAGCGACATAAACCCACAAAAAATAATTTTTTTATAGGATAAAGGTGACAAACGATCACACAGTCCACCTGATAGTAAGTAGTTGTTGTGGCCCATCGACATCAATCCTCGATCATGAATCAAAATATAGATGCATTGTCACCCGTGAGGACTAAGATAAAATGTGTCTTTTCCGATAAAAATAATTTCTGGTTCTCTACACTCACCATACGAAACACAGCAGCTTGAAGCTGCTATTTTACGCTGGTATTCTGTGAAAGCGTGGTCCTTCCCCGGTCGAACCAACCCTTTTTGCTACAACTATACTACTATTATAGCTGCAGCGTGGCTCTACCACGTAGTTTCATTTAAATGTAAGATATTTCGACTATGTCTTAAAGAGTGACGTGGAATGTGTGGCATTGTTTTTTTTTTAAATTTGTGACAAATGATAATGGACTGTAGACCTCATTAAACGGTACTTGTGCTGTTGACTCGTATGTCACTAATGTTATAAATGCCAGGGGAAATTAGGGAGTAACACAAGAACTCGGTAAACTCGACTACGGTAAAGCTAAAAGTAGGGTTATGATTTTAGCAGACTAATTTATTTATGTATGTATTTTCATCTCATATATCATTTATTACAGTCCATCAGGAGCCCACCGCTGAACAATTAAAAAAAATAAGTAGTAGACAGGAGTTTTGTAAACTACTGTATTAGTAATTTTCATTTTTTGTTATTAATTTATTTTGATATGTAATGTTATTGACATTAATCATTATTTTCGCTCGTCATATACTAGGTGTTTCTTTTACCGTCTGGAAAAAAATAGGGTGTAACAGGTGAACGGCATAGACGACTATGGTACCGATATTTTACGATTTTTATTTTATTTTACATTAACATATGAAACACAGCAATATTGATCTATTAATAAATACTACTAATTTGGTGCGTGTTATTTTAATATCGACGGTTTTTAGTTGGTTTATTTATTTAGTTCAAATTTTTCTTATTACCGAAAGTGTATTTCAATTACTGATATTTATTGATAGTTCAATTTCATAATATGTTAATGTAAAATCAAAAAGAAAGTACCTTATCAGTGCCAAAGGCTTCTTTTCCGTTCACCTATTATGTCTTAATTTTTTCAGGACGGTAAAAAATCATCCAGTATGTGATGTCTATGTCACACCTACGCCGTTGTTATAGCAGTTAGGAGCAATACGCTCGAAGTTCTTGACAGGTATGTTGACCTAGAACAAATAGTCCGATTAAATAATTTAATATTTAACTTGATTTAAATCACAGCAGACGGGTTCACTGTTTATTTTGATAATATGTTGGATACGTCATTTTAGAAAAACTTTATAGTAAATTTAACAAATAAGTCAATCATTCACTCTTTTTCCAACCCTAAAGCGGTAAAACCGGCTGAAAATGTAGAGCTCTTGCTCGTATTGTTAGATTTACTCCAACTTTCTTTTAAAAGTAACTCTTTTAATGCCGCTTTTATTATCAAAATACACGTTGTGTGGGAATCAGTTAGAAAATGACAAATACGGAGCGTGTTAGTCCAACCCGTTATACGTTGATGTCTTCTGTAGGGCAACGTTTATTCCGGTCTAGTTTACCTCAAACTTGTTTGCATGAGACTTTTTAGTAAGAAAACAAATTTTGCATTATACTGCTTTTATTGTTACGTTAAGCGTGCATTTATGTTTGTGTTATCTGTACCTTTTTTAAGTAGAATATTTAAAAACAAATCAGACGAAGCAGTATTTATTAAATGATAATTTCGAAAATTTTGTAATCCACGTTCTGCAATAAAGCGTCAACATTTATTATTTTGTTAAGAGATTTTTTGTTGGTATATTTTGTTCTAATCTTGAATTATTTTTATAAAATAAAGTTTTTTCTTATATAGGAGCTTTATTACAGTTAGGTACCTTTAATTCTATTCTTAATTCAAAGTTTCTTTTAATGGTCAAAATATTTTTTGAATACAGACAAGTACAAAAACTCTCACCTAACTCAAGTACTAACAAAACTGGCAACAGGTTCACAAACGACAATATTTCTCACGCGTGAATCATAGGAACGAGTTCACTTACGCAAGCTAGACGATGTATTGTTGTGAATGTATGGAGCGAATGAAAACTTGATGTCTTTATTCAATTTTCGTACAGGTGATTTATTTCTGTTTCTTTTACCATTCAATGTTAATCTTTAAGCATATAATGTAAATATGACAAACTAATTCGACAAAAAGTTCTGATCTGAATTTTTTTTTCTCTTTTTTTAACATTGTGCACATAGTATATTATAGTAATAATTTAGACAATAATGGTCTACCGCTTGCTATGGGCCTCTGCCTAACACTTAGTAACACTTTTTTTTACACTTTGACACTTCTTCCTGTCGCCTACACGGTGTGAAGCTATTATTAACTTCTATTAAAATACGAGATGTCAAATGCCGTCTATCGGAGGCCGTTTTTGAAAATAAATACTTAACACCGTATAAACACGTTACAGAGCTGAATGTACACATGTTTCCCGGTCCATATATGGCATGCAAATTTTACCAGTTACATGGGTTCTTAAGTTTTACGAATACGAATCTATTTTTATTATTCATATCCTAAATATCTTTAGAAGTTATTTTCATAAAAGTAAGGGTAGTGATGAGCAAAATCGGTCATCGTCTTACAGTCTTGGTCTTGGTCCAAATAAATACATACAATATTAAATACACTAACAAGACCAAGACCAAGAGCGAATGAACAAGACCGATACCAAGACGAAGAATGCAAGACCAACACCAAAGTACAAGACTAAACTAAAAATGAGAATATTTGACATAAAATCAATATATTATGGTGGGATGAAATATTTCGCGTGGTTAATATTTCCAGTTTACCTCACTAATTTTACATAGGTACCAAATACAAAAAATAGAAAAATATTATACCATATTGTATTATAATAATATATGGTTATTAAAACCAATACGATAAACAATTTGATTGATGATTTGATTGTTAAATAAAGTTTAATTAATTATAGATATTAATTGTTGATCATTTAGAATTTATACCTATAAAAGCCTTATTTTTTTTAAAACGACGTAAGTAGTAACAGACTTAATTACAAGACCAAGACCAAGACAACAACTATTTGAGTATGAAAAACGCCATGGCCGGACAAGCAAGATCAAGACCGATACCAAGACTGTCTTGATCTTAGTCTTAGTCTTGCTTTGCTCATTACTAATAAAGATGACAAACAAGGTCACAATCCACTTGTTGGTACGAGTAAGCGAATGCCGTAAACACATCTACCCTCGATTGAGAACAAAATACAGATGCGTTGACACTCCTGACGACTGTGTTTGGCTCGTCACCCTTAATTACCTAAATAATTTGTAATGCAAATGCAAATGCACTGTAAGCAAAATAACCTTTTTAATAACATTATGAAGAACTACCAATTGTCAAATATTTTACTTTACTTGGGCTGTGACATCTTCATTCTTGCCAAATTTCATGTTTCTAGGTCAATGCGGAGTACCCTACCAGTTTTGACAGTGAGTTTGCGAGTATCAAAATTTTATACGTGGTAGAGTTATGCTGAAGCTATTTAGTAGTACAAAGGGGTCGGCTGGACTGGGGAAGGCCCACGTTTTCACAGGATATCGTCGTAAAATAGCGGCTTCATGCTGCTGTGTTTCGTTTGGTGAGTGTAGAACCGGAGACCCTTTTTACGGAAAATGAGGCATTTTAACTTAGTCCTCAGCGGTGACAACGTGTCTGCATATTTGATTCTTAATTGAGGGTAAGTATAGATGTCCATGGGCCTCAGCATTCACTTACTATCAGGTGGTCTGTGTGCTCGTTTGGCACCCTTATTCTATAAAAAAATGTAACGTAAATGGTATCTTTTGAATGCGTTAGCATAGAAGCTCAAAATTTTTAGTGCTCGAGCAGAAACGGGAGATGTGCAGAAGCATCTTTCTGATTACACTTCAAAAAATAAAAATCTGCAGTTGCCTGCCTGTTAAGCGAGGCAACTAAGGAAAATATCTCACCTATGAGCAATCAATGTCGGAGGCCTATGCTTAGCAGAGGGCCTTAGTAAGGTTTTAATGACGATGATAAGCGCTCAACACATCACACTTCATTACATAAGCTACGGGTACCAGGTACTAAACACTTTCAGCGGTATCCACTTCGGGTCCTAGATTGGCCCACAGGCACTTACACCGATCATCAATTAAGAACCAAGATTATGCGAGGTCACCCTTGAAAATCAATTTGGAACGGCATGATTACCAGTAGGGAAGGGGTTTTTATTCTCTAGACTCACCACACGAAATAGAGTTACAGCGTGATAATGATGTCTTACGCTACTATAAAATAGCTGCAGCATACAACTGTCAAGCATGGATCTACAACTGTCAAGCATGGATCTACAACTGTCAAAATTTATGTGGTAAGCAAAGAAAGAACAGAAATATTTTTGTCTTTGTTGAGACCAAATTTTGGTCTCAACAAAGACTAGCCATCTGCGTAAGACAGGATAGGAGTACCCGAGTGTGTGTGCAAAAAAGGTGCACTCCATAATTTCCTCAATCTCCTAGTCTAATGGGATGGTAACTCTACATAACCAGAGATGGATCAGGCGCAAGACCAACGGCTTTACGAGCTTTCTAAGGCTAAGGGGTGAACTACCGCCAACATCCTGACTTCTGATACTGATAATTCTTTCCCTTCAATATAGTCATGACTCAATTTAAATTCCAGTCCCCCTCCCTCCACAATAAAATGAACTTACTTCTGCTCTATTATTTTAGAACAAAAATAAAAACAAATATTATTTTATATAAGCTTAGGTAGAAAACATAAAATTCAAATCACAAATATAAAAAAGAATTTGACTTCTAAAACATATTTCACCCCATTTCGTCTCGTGGCGTCGTAAGAATTGAGTTTGGGTAATGCCAGAAAAACTTATGGCTTCTGTTAGACAATATAATCAATTATTTGGTTGACGCCAGACAAAATATAACTAGACCAACAACGGGTTGCAGCGTCAAAGGTGCGAGGCATCTGTTACTTCGATTGTCAATCCGTCTAGTCAGCTTGCCGATTAAGCCAAATCGTCGGGAGAGAAGAGGCTCATATCCAGATGTGTTTACGTGCTGAAAAAATATGAACTGTAATATAAACGGCAGTAGTTTTAAACTTAAAAGTCGTAAGTTTGAAACCGCCATTCGACTAGTGTCTCCAACCACTCCTAGCACAAACATTTTAAGCTTACTTAGAGTTATTTAATGATATTAAGCGTTGCTAATTTTAAAATTAACAGTGAGTTAACACAAACACAAGATGATGGTTTTTTTACAGGAAAGGGGGTAAACGAACATGTGGCTCACCTGATGGAAAGTGACTACCGCCGCCCATGAACAAGTACGTTCTCGACTCCCAGAGTCCGTAATTCATTTATGGGGCAACACATATATGCTTTTATAACAAAGATTCCGTAATTACACATACAAGCATTTACGTCGTATTATCACTAGGTACTACAACCCTGATTCGCGAATTTACACATTTTAGACTTTTGATTAATGTTTTCGAAACATAAATATTTCTTTATTTTTGTTTCCAATATTCACAAAATAAAAATAGTTTCGACTTACTGTAGGATAGGTCTCCTTTACTTAAATTCCATTTCCGCTATTTTTTCGACACGTAATTATTGTACAATTTGCCATTTTTTTAATAATTTGCATGTAACGACTCTTGATACGAAAATTGGAAACGATTGATTGTGTTGACATTTATATGTGTGAATAGACATGTTAGTGACGTATTAGTGGCTACACGGGTTCCACCCACTCCCCCGCTCTATTATGTATTGTATTATAGTATTCTATGATATTCGTATATTTTATTAAACAAAACTGTATAAAAAGAGTTATTATAATATAAATGAATACATAGTG
>DWHP01008147.1:0-10665 GCA_018247895.1 Parnassius honrathi | reverse complement strand
GATGTATTGAGACGTAAAGATTACGCTAGATGGCACAAACACGCTATCGGCTAATTTAATATTTATATTACCTTGAGAGTTAAAAATATCATTTTGTACGGTTTATTAAAATTGAAAATGAATAATTATATAATAATTAGTCATTAATAGTCATATGGTAAAAAAATTTGCAAAGCTTTGTCTTCTCATTATACCCCATATCTAATTCCTGTCGTAATCTGTTCTATGCATATAACGTAAACAAAATAATTTCGATGTTTCACATCTGCCATGCGTCCCTTTTTTTGTACATAATTTGAACTTTGTTCATGCTTTTCTTTTGTTTATGTATTGTATTGTATGTAAATATCTTTTTCTATCGCTCAAGCAAACCCAAAAGGTTCTTTTTAAAGCCACCGAAGGTATGCAATTGCATTTGTCATACAATCTAACTAGCGGTAGTATGCCTTCTGTGTGCTTTGTTAAATACGTCCTTGACAACACTGAATATGAAACTAAAGAGTGGAGACAGATCAAGATTGGCGTATTTTTATAAAACTGCTAAAAACAACAAAACCATATCTTGGGCTTGCCCTAGTTTGGAGCCCTAGCTTCACCACTGATTACATACATAATTATTACATTGTCAACTCTACTTGAGGATTTGAAGAGGACTGAGTGGCTATCACTCTCCAATGCCTCCCTAAATGAGACTAGGAAGGACTACGTGGCTATTGTTTCCTAGGTCTCCCTGCACTCGCTCCTGAAGACTTGCGTGGCTGTCGAGACTAGAGAGCGGATTGCAGAGCTATCATACTCTGACTCGTCTAGCGATCGAATGATGCTTATATAGCCGCGCGGGTGCGGCGCGGTGACGTTCGTTAGTTTTCGTAGGAACTCATGGGTGATCGGAGTGATGTTGCGGGTATTGGTATTGCATTGTTACAGTGTACGGTTTGGCACCGCTGCAACATGTTGCGGCATGTACACTGTAACAAATAAATATTTTCAAATATTTTTTATTTTCGGTAACTTAGTCTATTACAAATATTAGATGTGGGAACTCCTCTTTAGGCAATTCATCGCCTGTGGTGGGAAGAACCGCTCTTTCTACAATCAGTTACGCAAAAAAAACTAAGTTACGACTAATATACACTAAGACAAGCTAATTTACATGTAATTAATATTTTTTCCATTTTTTTCTGCTTTTCTATATCTATATATATATATATATATATGTGTGTGTGTGTGTGTGTGTTTGTGTGTGTGTGTGTGTGTATGTATATCTAACGCAGTAGTAGTTTATTGATGCCATTCTTGAAGAAATCCAGCTAGGCGGGAGGCACTGGGTACAAGATTTTTTCCCGCCAAAAAATATCCCAAATGTGAAAAAACTAAGTCTGTAGGCGCAAGGTCTAACGAATACGGCGAATAACGAAGAGCTTCCAACCCCAGCTTTTGTTACTTGTGACTTGGAGATCGTCTGTTGAGATTGTCAAACAGAATTCATTTTTCGTCGCAGGCAAAAGTGAGGTTCAAAATTCCTCCTTTTGTGTACCTATAGAGCAGTGCAAGACCCGTAACGACGCGTACTTTTTGCTGGAGTACATTAAGTTTGTGGGGCACCCTTTTGTAAAGCTTTTTTACCATGCCAATTTGACGCATATGGACCAATATTGTTTTTATGCAAACGAAGAAAGCTGCCACTAATTCAGCCGTAGATAGAAGTTCAACAGCTTCCGCAATCACTTTTAATTAGTCATTATAGACCAAAGTTTTCGGAAAATCATGGGGTTAATTTTCAGGTGCAATGAAAAAATAACGCTTATCAATAAATAAATGACTAATTTTCAAAAAACAGTTCCATGTTTTTAAAATACCATAAATTGTAGTTATAATTCTTTGCCTAATACAAATTATTTTTATTTGAAATAGCCAGCACTACAGTAAAGAAGTTTCAAAGGAAAATACCTATTATTTAATAACGTTTTTAGCAAGCATCTTTTTTCATCATCATCATTACAACCCTTCACAAGTCTACTACTGAACATAGGCCTCCCCTAATGAATGGTTTAGGGCTCGGTCCTGAGCCACTTGCATCCATCGTCTTCCTGCTTATTTTATCAGGTCGTCATTCCATCTAGCGAGGGAGCGCCCCGTAATTAGTTAGAATATTTTGTTTTGTTCAAATTTTAATTAATAAATGGAGTCAGGACGGTTTCTTCTATTCACAATACCCATTTTGTGAGTATTTGAAATGTGGTTTTAACAGGAAAAATATAAATCTTATTTTGTTATTAATTCACATAATATTAGTTATATAATTAAGTAACAAATAAAACCGTTTTAAAATGAATAAAAGATGACTAATATGAATAATTTACAAAAAAATTAGGAAACTTAATGATTAAAACAGTAATAAGACAGCCTGACTGCGTTAAAAAGTATACTGAAAAATTCTTTCACTCCCTCTGTATTGTATTCGGAGATGCAATATGTAAATATGATATTCCACTCCCAAATATCCTTGTCACTCCCAAAAAATCTATCAAGCCGTAGCTCGATGAACGACCTCGAGTTTCCTCCTACGACCAAAAAAGTAAGACCCATATCTCAGTTCTATGTTATGTCAACACGCTCTGATTGGCACACTCTTTGAATTCGTTTTAACTATTATAAACCAGTGCTTGACTACTATGTCACCTGTTGGTATGTGTATTGTAGCCAAAGAAAATACTGATTTAACTTTACAAAATCCTATTTACTCTAGCTTTGAAGATACCTTAATTATAATCAAATGGAAAGACGGATGCTAGAAAATTTTGGACGGTTTCGGAGTACGAATTGATCTAAGGTACTTAAGGTTTTTCAGAAACCATCTTGTTCGGACAACTCGAATTCATCACTTCCGCACTCAAGACAATCCGAAAAACGAAAAATATCTCGCCAAAACTGAAAGCGAAATTGGTCTCCAGTACTTCAGTAGGGCGTTGCCGCGATGTTTGTAGAACAAGACCACCGCACATTTGCGTGAGGAGGGAAGTCTCCAGAGTAATGCCACCATGAGGTTAGAAATAAAATCATTCTGGAGGATATCAGGAAATAGTTTACCACCCACTTTCGGAAGCTTCGCCAGAATTCTATCCTTAACCTGTAAAAATGTGGTAGCCAACTGTCCTGCCGATCGTAGCATGTATTGTAAATATCTCCCTATGATTAACTCTAATAAGTTACTTCATGAATTTTTTTCTTAATCGATTGGAAATTCACAAACATACCTAATGTAATTAAGAACCTTAATTAAGCGGGTAGCATGATGGAGGTCCGCTAAGTTTTAGTCATAATTTTGGAAGTTAATTATTAACTTTGCTTACCCTGTCAATGAGAGACTTAATAATGGACACTCCTTAACTTTATAATTGAATAATATTACATTGAAAATATTCGACGTCTAGAATAACAGCGGTAATTAATAAATCGGTAAATACGTATAAAATTAATTATTGCGTATCATCCAATATCGTTTAGAAAATAATATAAAGATTTATTTTGCAGAGGGATGGATATAATTTTTTTATAGAATACTACCAATGAAGGTAACAAGTATGAAGATGATTAATATTCTTATTACCGACTTTTAATTAGCTAAAATGTTTGTGCATGAATAGGGATATCGAACCCACGACTCAATAGTCCCGGCAGTTCTATTAAACGGTGTCCGTTAAAGTCGTCGCAATAATTTGCACTGCAGCGATTGTAAATATACCACTATTACCGCTAAGTCCCGGATACACTAGGGAACATTTTGTTCTGCAACAAGACGCGGAACACTCAATATACGTGACAATGCAACGTTGCACAGTGATCCGCAATATGGCCCGTAACATTTTACGTGACGCGAGACATGTTGCACATTCCCGCTCCTAGAGCGAGCGCACGTGTTCCGCGGCCATATCGCGACATTTTGTTAATGCAATGGCAAGTCACATATGAGGGCCAACAACGATCCGTAGCATTGTATCCTGTTTGGTTATGGAAGGTCGGATCATTTGTAACAAAGTTTCGAGATCAAATGTTGACATTCGAGTAAAATTCATAAAAGATCCATCAGACATTCGGAGATCACTTAAATAATAACTATTCTTTCTTCTCGTTGTAGTAAGACATTCTGCGTCCGCCACCTTCTCTTTCACCTACGTTTCACTCCCGAATATATACTATGTACGCAGCACTAATTGCCACAACCTCTTCGGGCGACATTTCTGTTTCTATAAACACTGACTAGTGTTGCCTGCAAAATGTTTCGCGACATATGTCTCGGTGTATTTCACGTAGTTGTTGAGCGACATGTTGCGCAACAAGCCGCTTCTTTTGTCCCCAAGTGTATCCAAGGCTTTAAACACATTCATGCACAAAAGAACAATGTTAAACATAGGCTTTTCCACATAGATTGCCTCATAAAGGCAAAAATTTTATCAAAAAATTTTTTATCAAATTCAGGTGGGTTGGCAACCACAATTTATAATTATTTAATTTGTTATTAGGAAGACGCTGCAGCCCATCTTCATGTTTTGTTTCTCTCTCTCTCTCTCTCTTTTTTGTTTTTCTAAGACATCCGCGGATTAATATGGGGTAGTGGACCCGTAACGCTACTTCACGGTCCAAATATGTAAATTCATCACCACGTTGAAGAAAATAGTGGTTGCAATAATTACTGTTAGCGAAATAGTAAGTGAAATATTTTTCATTTATTTTCTTTTTAAGTGTGTAACCCCATAGTAGATTACTTTTATATTTCTAATAGATTGTCATGTTTATTTTTATGTTATGTGTTAGCTGTATCTCTTTTATATACTAAGGGTGACAAACGAGCACGCAGTTCAGCTGGGAGCAAGTGGATGCTATGATCCAAAGACATTTGTCATGCACTTCATTATTTTTATAATTTACATTTCTTTTTCTTCATCGTCTAATTTAAATACAATAATGGCAATGTTTTTTTCTAACCGTACTTTTAATAATAAATACCTCAAAGTTACGAAATTTTTAATTGCCCCATTAAGTGCTGATTCCCGCGTGTTAGCGGTAAAGGAAAATCGTGGAGGAGCCTGCATGGCTGCAAATTTAAAAAGGTAATCCGAAGACACATTCTGAAATCTTGCAATACGCACTGGAGCAGCGCGGCAAACTAATCGCTTCTTAACTATTTCAGAAATTACAGGAGACCCGTGCCTAGCATTGGTACGTATAAAGGCAACTTTAGTTTACTTTTATTAGAAATAGAAAGAAAAATCACATTAAACAAATACCCGTCTGGCACACGTAGAATCAACTTTAAAAATTGTTGCCATCGAATGGAATCGAATGATGCGTGCAAAAAATGAGTTATATAATTTGCTAGCATCTGTATTTCCATTTGATTACAATGCCTTTAAGGCAAGAGTAAATAGGCTTTCGTTAAATCAGTGTACATTAACATTTTCAGCTTATTCACCACTTACCGTCTGGTGAGATAGTCGTCAAACACTGGCTTATAATAGTAAAACAACTTTCCAAGTGCGTGTCGGCCCACGCACAATTTAGAGGTAGGATTCCGTAGTTTCCCGCGTTTTTCGCGGTTTGACAGCTATAACGACTAAAAATGGGTCCTTTTCGAGCAATATTTCAAGAATACCAGTATGCATATGGGAGTCAGTACTTTAATAAGGTGAAATGTAATCTAAAGTTTAGTAGGAAATAAACCACCGTACCATTGAAACCTTATTTCTGTGACTAGTCCCTATGAAAAAAGTTAACCTTATTGCTTAAATAGGCCCAAATAGGAAGATGGTACCTAAAGGCCTTCTTTTGAAATCGTTATTGTAGGAAGCGTTATTAAAAAAAAACCCTTTTGATCACGAAAATAATACAAGTTACAAAGCATTCACATGCCGTATAAATACTTTGAATGAAGCCCACAATAAATATCAACCAAAAAAAAAATAAGCGAAAAAAGTAAGTAAATTAGAAAGGTCCTCCCTGTCTATGCCGCATGTGAAAAATAAAGTTATATTAGTAATGTATAAAAGTCGTTTTCTTCATCAAATGTTTATTTCTAACCGTTTAAAATAACATTAGAAATGTATGAAGTTACAATGCAGCTAGTTTTAGGTCATTTTCTACGGAGTTGTAATGAAACTTTTAATAATCAAAGCGCATTTTATAAGTTGGATGACTATTACTCATTGACTTACTAATTCTACTTAGCTGTAACGGTTTTATTTTTGACGTCATAATGCATACTACTATCGTGTATACTTCTCAAATTCCAAAAACAGCGATTTGGTTGGTAGAGTGAGAGGAGCACATGACTTTAATTAAAAATACTTACTTAATTCCAAATTTATCGCAAGCGTACCCTTGAGTCAAAACTATATTGTTTCATACCCCCAGTGTTGTTGAGAAACCTATCCAATAATACCCCACACGATGGAATAGACGGGTGAAAACAATCATTCTCCATTTTAGACCTGTATTAGAGGTACCCGAAAAAATATTTTTAAGATTTTATTTTACAGTTTTGTGGACGTGTATTATTACATATATACAACTATACCAAATTACAGATTTGTAGCACCCAGGTTCTCTGAATAAAAACGTGAAGTGAAATAATGACTTCGACTTTATACACGTATTTTGATTTCTGAGATTTTGGATGCGGGTGCTTAGTGTTGTTTTATGTAGGTGCATCACACAAACTATCTCTTTGGGGACACTGTGTTGTAAAACTAACTTTTGACTTCTGATAGCGGTATATAAGTATGAAGGGCTGCAAAGAAAACAAACTTTGCTACTAAGAGTGATAGTTAAAAGGTAAGAGAGGCACCATTATGACATATAGCCGTTCTGGGAAATCTTTTATTGCGTACCTCCATTATCGTCAACGGTTGGGAATAAAAGGAGTGGATTTTGAGCTTATGTAAGTAATCTAATGTGAAAGTTTTAAAAACACGCGTATAACAAAGGTGTTTTACGTGTACAATAAACATTATAAAGTTAAAACACTTATATGACTTTTGTGGTATCTAGCGAAAATTAGATACTTGTTGTTATTTTATACGTAGTATTTGATACAACTGAGTACTTATTCTCATTAAGATTCAAAGTCGTAACAAGTTTCATTATTAATAAATACTTAATAATCTCGCTGTTTTTTTTTAAGATAGAGAGTCCACACTTTACCAGTTCAACCAAGGACTAGGTTTATTTATCTATCTTTCAGCTGACTTCTTTTCTATATCACGAGAGCTTTATAATTTTACTTTGTCTCACGATCTTTTCAAGGGCATAGTGGAAGATACATTGTCACAATTGTAAACTCGGTTAAACTAATGAAACTACTGCGATACTGACACACCAATAAAAGAAGTAAAATTTTCATCTAAATATCTCAACTAGTATAAAAGCCCTCGTATAAATTTTTATAGAAAAATTTAAATAGCATATCAAAAAATATGAAAATATGACAATTTGTCAGACTGTGATTTTTTTTGTTATTATATAATCGCGTCAAAAATTACAAGTCGAAACTTTCAACAATTAAATAGCAATGATAGAACGCAGCATAAATCGATCGTCAAGGACCGCTGGTCCTTCCCGAAATATAAAAAAGCGTCAAACTATACTGTAAATAATACTATACAGATGTTCTCTTATGGAAGCCACAGTACTTCTTATTTGGAAATCTACATTTATTACCCCCTACCATAAAAAAGATCCAAAAGATCGCGCATAAAACTGCAGGTCAACATTATAGCTCTACTTTTCAAAAAAAAAAAAACATTGAGAAAGTCGTATACTCGTCTGTACATCATGGCATTAAACAAATACTGTGTAATTATCCACACGGCTTCTTTAAAAGAGAATCTTCTGTTTCGAACCTTATTGTCTATTCTGACTATTCGACTAATATCATTTCTAAACGCTTACAAGTAGACTTAGTTCACATTGGCAAACTAATTGAAATAGGTATCAGCGGCGATCTGTTTAGGTGGTTTAAATCTTACATTGAGAATCGTTGTCAGAGAGTAGTCTACAATGATTATACGTCAGCAACTGTGCAAATCACGTCAGAAATACCGCAGGAAACGCTATTAGGTCCATTGCTCTTTAAGATTTTTATAAATTAAATGGGTTCCTGCTTCACTTGGGAGTGTGCCTACGAGGGTTGCGACCTTATACTCAGAATCACTGAAAAGAATTCGCTGAAGGTCATACAGATTTACGGACCAATGTTGTAACATCCCGATGAGGATGTGGAGAAAATGTGAGAGAATATTTCTAGAGCCATGCATTCCCCTAAAACTCTACGGTGTAGTATACGGTGTTAATGGGAGACTTCATCGCAAAACTAGGCACAAGATAGAACGGTGAGCTGAAGGTAGGGAAATTTGGGATATGGCAACGGAACCCAAGTGGCCAGCAGCTGGCCGACTTCATGGAGAAAGAGAGATTCTTTATCATGAACTCCTTTTTCCAGAAGCGGTTCCACAGAAAGTGGACCTGTTCGAGCCCCGACGGTTCGACAAAAAATGAGTTTGACTTCATTATGACGACTGAACTGCAACTGTGTCTCAGTCATCGCAAGGGTAAAAACTGACAGCGATCACCGACATGGTTATAGGCACACTGAACCTAAACATCAAGTTGGAGAGGTCTTGTCTAATGAAGTCAGTGCTCCGTCCCCCTAGTGCTCTAATCCAAAATCCCGAAACCTTTTAACTCGAGTTACAAAACCGCTCTTGGTGCCTAGAAGATTGCAAATACAGTGGACGATATGAATAACATTAGGTGAGATTTGGGGCTTCTGCGTCACTCTATTAGAGGTCTAAATTTTGAGTTTAATTCTCGATCCGCTTCTTTTTTATCTTTGCTCCATTTTTAATGCCGTTACAGTCGGAATCTCAAATACAAATGGTTCAATAATATAACAATAAAATATGAAGGCTAATCTACTTCATCGTTAAAAATGCAAGGTGGTACGAAAAAACAATTACTTTAATAATAAGTAATATTTGTTAGCGGTCTGGTAAACTATTTTTTTTTTCTTTTTCTCGAGCACAATGGTACTAGTTTAAATTAAAATATGAAGTGTTTATGTACATATATCTTATTGGAAATCAAACAATCATTTTGTTTTCAAAACACCATTTCTTAATGCGTAAACATTTTTAACGCACATATTTTCTTATGAGTAAAACAGTTATACGGCAAAGTATCTTAACAATAAGTTTCACAAAGAGTATTTAAACCGGCAGCTCTTAAGCAACTTATATCTATGATAGTATTATTTTCGTCACAAATATCTTGTACCCATTAAATTTTTTCAAATCCTTTAAAAAAATCTTTTTATCTTTCAAGTATGTCTTGATTATTCTGTGAAACTCTCTATAATCAACAAAGCCCCCACTGTACCCTCTGTGCTTTTCAATCCAGCCAATTTGTTTTTTCTCTTCAAGAGGTAGTGAAGTGAATGGGTAAGGAGATTTATTTAGGAATATATTAGTGTACTGTAGAGTGGCTATAGCAAACTCATTTATTACATTTTTGAAGCCTTGAAGATCGGCAGATATTGTGTTGCTATTTATGATATTTTCTTAACGATATTACTCAATGGTTTGTATTCGAATACAAACCACTGAGTAATTTATTCATAACTGAGTAATACATTCTGAACAGTCGTTTAATATCAAGCAATAAGCGGATGTCTATTTCTTGGTCTGTTTCGATTTCAACTCTCACATCGATCAAACCTTTTAAATTTCGTGTTGTCTTGAACAATCAATTACAAATAATGGAGCCACATCTATAAACTCCTTTAAACCCATCAACGGCTTTGACCGGCGTCCGTGACACGACTGCTGAAATCTCGCATACTGGTCGTATAATAAATAAACTTATCTTCTGAAAAACTAACATTCAGCTCCTCATAAGCTTAATATGATGATTTTAAAAAGACTCTTACATCTCGTTTAATATCGAGCAATAAGCGGATGTCTGATCTGGTATTTTTTGGTCTGTTTCAATTTAAACTCTCATATCTATCGAACCTTTTAAAGTTTCGTGTTGTCTTGAACAATCCATTACAAATAATGGAGCCACGTCTCTGAACTCCTTTAAATCCATCAACAGCTTTGACCGGCGTCCGTGATACGACTGCTGAAATCTCGCATACTGATCTGATGACTGATCTGATGATGATGATGGTGTAGTTTTTTGACGATAAACATTTATTAAACTTAGTTCGAAAGAAAGGTAAAGGTAACAGTGGTAGCGCCACGCGGCAGCTCTGCCGTTACACGAATGGGCCGGATCAAACCGGGGTGGTAACACCACCTCACAGAATACCGGCGTGAAGTGGAAGCTCTGCTTCCGCATTTCGTCTGGTGAGTGCAGGTGGCCGGAGGCCCAGCTCCCCACCCCCATCAACATGGTAGCGTAATTAAACGTCAAACTACCCCAGGAGGGTACCAGCAACCCTGGAGAATCCCTCGCTGAGCATCCACGACCAAGTTACTCCACTCTTGAGCGTGGGTGCTAAGGCTGCCCCGCGTATTCTGGTGGGGGGGCGAAATTCCGCTCAAGACTACAACTGCTCGGGGCAAACGGAGCAACAAGACCAAGGCGATCCCTGCCACGCTATCCGTG
>DWHP01008146.1:0-10665 GCA_018247895.1 Parnassius honrathi | reverse complement strand
GGGCCCTGCCATTTTTAAGGTGCTGGAGAGCCATTCTAATCTCGCTCAGACTGACGTCCGGGATATCATCGGAATAGCCGTTTTTTTGGCAACGTTAAAAAAAATATTTACTTTATTAGTCGCTTTGTTTGGGCTTTTGTGTAATGACAGTAGTTAAGTGGGGTCCAAGGGTTTTTGAACTGAAGGTATTATTTTTAATGAACTTCCATACAATTTTACTGTTTTTACGGGCCCTTGGTAAAACACTTTTATCATATTGTATTTTCAGTTTTTTTAATAGTTTATTGCAAACATTTATATATCTTTTATAAGTTGCAGAAAGTATTAAATTATCCGGAGAAAGTTTTGATTTTAAATGTAGTTTGTGTCTATTTCTTAAACAGACTACAATCTACAGTGCTACAGTCCCTTCAGCGGTACCAAGTGGACTATCGGTATATCGAGGTGCTGAAGTGTTTGTACAGTAGGGCTGCGATGGCTATCCGAGTACAAAACCAGAGTGCGAAACCTATCCAACTGCGGAGAGGTGTAGGACAGGGTGACGTTATATCCCCGAAACTCTTCACCGCTACATTGGAAGACGTTTTCAAGCTACTGGACTGGATACTCACTCACCTTCGATTTGCCGACGATATAGTCCTTATAGCAGAATCGATGGATCTCCTCAATCCAAAAATCAAATCCTCTCCTTAATAGTATCTCCCAACGGATAGGTCTTAAGATGAACATGGACAAAACAAAGATCATGTTTGATGTCCATACCACACCTATGCCGGTAGTTGTTGGGAGCACTTTGCTCGAAGTTGTTGACGAGGTAAGTCCAACTTCGACCGAGAGGTCAATCGACGGATTGAACTCGGCTGGGCAGGGTTCGGGAAATTACGACATATCTTCTCGTCAGCTATACCTCAAAACCTGAAAACGAGTCTATACAACCAGTGCGTGTTGCCAGTGATGACCTATGGAACTGAGACGTGATCCTTCACTGCTGGCCGTATGAGGAGGCTTAAGGTTGCTCAGCGAGCTATGGAGAGGGCTATGCTCGATCGAGGTTTCTCTGCGTGATAAACTTAGAAATGAGGATATACGCAGTAGAACCAGATTGACCGAAAACTCAACGAATTAGTAAGCTGAAGTGGCAAAAAAACAACCGTTGGGGAAAAAAGGTCCTCGAGTAGCAGCCTCGTACTGGTAGGCGAAGTGTAGGGCGACCCCACACTAGATGGAGTGATAGCCTGGTAAGACATGCAGGAAGTCGATGGATGCAGGTGGCCTATGTTCAGCAGTGGACTTGCGAAGGGCTGCAATGATGGTGATGATGATGAAGTTTGTTTAAGGTAATATCAAGGGACTCTAGAAATATATCAATATTTTGAGAAGGAGGTCTATAAATTGCAACAACAATCGTCTCGGAATTAATTCGAATGATAAAGCAATTACTATCCTGAAATGTAGGCTCTGTGACATTTACTTTTAAATTATTTTTAACATAGATTACTGAACCGTAATTTTAATTAATGTTTTTTTTCAGTTTTGAGTTTTGGGTTTGACAGCCAACATTCTGTAAGGACAATAATATCATATTTTATATCCAGTCTATGCAACAAAAATTCAAACACGGTTATGTTCCGATTTATGCTTTTAATGTTTTTTGTAAGTAAGATTAACTTATTTTCAGAACGAGGAAGGAAGTGTTTACAGTCTTCAACATTACATGGTTAAGCGTCAGACACAGAAAAGTTGTCTAGGTTATTGAGTAGTTGATTCGTCATAATAAAGCTTAAAGATAAACCAAAACTAGTGTTGGCGCTTTCATAGGTGCCCTCATACTCTATGGAGTTGATATATTTGTACTCTGCGAATTTACGTGCTGGACAGCTTTCATCGCCAATTTTGTGGTCACATAAATAATTTCAGTACGCTCAATTTTTAGGTGGCCACATGTACTTTACTAAGTCCACCAATTTGGATCCTTTATTAGTATTCAGAAATGATTTAAAATTCAAACAAATTACTTCAAAGTTCAGTCTAATTACTAATTCAGCTATATCAATAGCAGCTGTGATGTGAAGAGAAGCTGTTTGTCTGGAGATTTTGAGTTTTGTCGGAAGTCTGGAGATCATTTAAAATGTCGGGAGAATCCAGACGAATCCCGACCATTTGACAACCCTACATCTGACGCAATTATTAATTAATCTAAAATATAATATCTAAGACACTGGCTGAGGCAACAAAGAGAGTGCCTTGAAACTGGGGAGATACGACTAAGGGAATCTTTTTAGCGGTAAACGCGGAAACTTGTATCTTCTGGAGGTTGAACTAATCTAGGTTTAGTCGCCCCCAGTCCGCGACTTTGTTCCACAAAGTCTTGACTTCAGACAGTTTGTCCCGGTACTCAACGACATGTTCCTGAGAAATATTGTCCGCATAGCAATGAATGTTATTACTGTATCTGTAAATGTTATTATTGATGTTGATATTTAGTCACCTGGTAGCAGCCACATATTCCTCAGTGATAGTAGTTGATGGTCGAACTTAACGAAAATTCCACTTTGGCTACGGATGACGAAATTGACTATTATGTGATAAAAAAATGACAATTGATATTTTAATTATATACCTATTAGTATCTTAAGTTTTTAAAAATATACCATTCTAAATTCAAACATTTAGGAATGGCCGGGGGCGTGGAACTTTCAATGTGTGTGCCTATTATGTATACACAGGGTTATTTTGCAATTACTGGCCAAATTAGCAAAGAAATGTTCAGAATAAGTAATATAGGTATTGGGAAAGATAAATTATTAAAAAAACTCAAGCATCATGTCCATCTTATCTTTTAAATTCAAAATGCGTGGTGATGCATTATTTTAACTAATTTTACTGCCCACATTCGTAATGGACGATCGGTAGGCAAAAACTTTGTTGCCCATAAATCACATTCAATTTGGAATAAAAGTAAAAGCCTTATTTACTCGTGTTTTATAAAACTGCCATAACGGTATATCATTATATATTTATACTAAAGTTTAAATTTTCGCTACTCTGAAAAATTACCCCTTATAAAAGTTTAGCCTATATACGTCCCACTCCCGGGCACAGGCCTCCGCTCATTTCTGAGAGGGCGTCCCATTGTGTGTTGGCGAACTTCACAGGTCTTCCAAATATTTTTTCTTATTTCTCAGACATGCAGGTTTCCTCACGATGTTTTCCTTCACCGCCGAGCACGTGGTAATTCAGCACTTAAATTGGCAATTAACAATTTCATTGGTGCCGGCGGGGATCGAACCCGGTTTGCACAAGCGGAACAAGTTTGCACGTTTACTGTTAAAAAGAACCCTTTCGTCGTATCTCCTTAGTTGCAAATCACTCCCCTTGTTATCTTAGGCAGTATCGGAATCCTCGGCGTCGACATATCGCGTGACGTGTACTTTCGTGGTCACTTGGAAGAGAAGGCCAAATTGTCCTCTAAAAAACTTGGCGTGCTCAGCAGAGCGGGACAGCATTTCATACCGGCACACCTCCTGCAACTTTACAAGGCGCGGGTTCGGCAGCACAAGGAATACTGTTCCCATCTCTGGGCGACTGTTACTCTTCCCTGTTCTTACTGTTCCCTCTCCCCAGTGCGAGCTCCTTCCAATTGATCGCATCCAGCGCAGAGCCGTTCGAATCGTCAGCGACCTTTGCTCTCTTTGATCAGCTTGAATCACTGGCACTCCGAAGAGATGTAGCATGTCTGCGTATTTTATTGCATTTATCACGGAGAGTGCTCTGAGGAATTGTTCGGACTATTTTCAGCCGCTCAATTTCACCATCGCACATCGTCCACCATCCATACCATCTGGATGACTGGCGGTACACCACTATGCGATTTAAAATAAGTTTTCTTCCTCGCTTAACTTCCTTGTGGAATCGACTACCACCAGAGATTTTTCCGGACCGATACGATACGACTTAGGGACCTTCAAGAAAAGAGCGTACATCTTTTTAAAAGACCGGTAACGCATCTGCAATTCCCCTGGTGTTGCAATTGTTCATGGGCGGCGGTAATCACTTATCATCAGGTAAGACGTGTGCTCGTTTGCCCTCTCTTCTCCTATATAAAAAAATATCCGAAAAACTTGGTTTTTCTTTATAAATCAAAAAATTTACAAAGTAAATGGTCTTAGATGATCTAATTAAGCCGCAGTTACAGACTTTATCCAAAGGGTTTAAGGTTTAAGTCCAAGTTTTGAACATTTTAACGAAGTATTTTACAAGAAATCTTTGCTCCCATCATCTTTATTGCAACCTATCAAAGCTCCAATGCAATGCTGAAGATAAACCGCCCTCATAGATTGGGCTCATAGGTGGGATATTTGACATAGTCGACATGCTTGTGTGGCGGATTGGCAACCGCAGTGTTGTTTTTTATTTAGAAATTTATTGATACCTGATCATCATGTCTACTACCATGTAATCAGCGTTCGTCACGGCAGAATCAAACCAAATATCTCTTTATATTTGACCCGTACACATTACCACACAAATGTCCCGGATCTTTGCGACCCCCATGGGAGGCGCCCCCCACATTGAAGACTTCTGTCTTCACAAATAAGCTATTAATGCAATCGATGATAAACACTGAGCTTTTCTCGTAATGACGTCACTACACTGAAACCTTTTCAGAAGAGAGAGTTCTTTGTTCAGTAGTACTATGCTTATACATCTTACAATATGTATTGCGAATGCCATGCTATTATATGCTACTATACATACACTCTTATGTAGAGTGTGACTTATTTTCTGCTATCATAATTTAAATATTTTTCAGTGTCGGTTTCAGAGGTTTGAGATATACGACCTCACTCAAAAAATCAGTAGATACTGATTCAAGTTTTTCTAAGGTTTTCCCCGCTCGCCTCTTACAACACCCACGTGATCATCACGTGATAGGATAGCGGGTTCACTAACGTCACCAGTATGCGGTGTCATGTTGGTGGAATGTTTTCCGGTTTACATTCGCCAATCGATTAACCGTAACAAAACCTATTTATTACGTTTGCTGTAAATGTACTCTGTACTCTATTAGCTTTTGTCGATTATCTAATATTATATAAATATTAATCTTTAATTGTTCGTATTTTATGCCTTGCCATACCGTTCATCAGATTGCGGTAAAACTTTGTCAACATGTTGCTACACTTTCACCAACGTTATAGGTTCAATTAACTTATAGTAGTTGGTGCGCCTGTCGTACTGAGAAATGTATTTGAAAGTTATGTATCATTCAACTTCAATGAAAGTATTAGCATTCCTAGTTACCAGTATACGGAAATTTAACTTTCATGTTGGTTGAAGTGTTTCTAGTTTGCCTTCGCCAATCGATTAACCTTAAAAAAACTTATTTATTACATTTGCTGTTAATATAGTCTGTATTCTATTAGCGTTTGTCGATTATCTAATATATTATAAGAATTAATTTTTCTTTGTTCGTATTTTATCCGCCACACTGTACATCAGATTGCGGTAAAACTTTGTCAAATTATTGGTTGCACTTGGACGAACGTTATAGACTTAGTACAATTAACTTACTGTAGGTGGCTCTCATGTAGTACTGCTAAATTGATTTGAAAGTTGAATAATATAACTATTCCAAATTTAAACGATGTTTCCACAATTATTTCTTCTACGACAGCAACGCTCCAGAATCCAGTTAGTATAGGTATAAAAAGTGTTATGTCTCTATTTTTAACTTTTTATTCGTTGTATATAAATAATTATCCTTTTATTTATTTTTATTTTTTACATGACACATAGAAAATGAACTTCTCAAATTGTAGATCGGATACCACATGATAAGAGATGATATACCCGTCATCTATGGTGGCCATGATATCTTTCTGGTATTATCCAGTCATGACACCTATGCAACGAATGATGATTTCGTCCCCATCTAAAATCAACACAGACCTCCCTCATAAATGGTAACAAAACACGGCTCTAAGTTGAAATCGTCACACAACCTTTATAATTGTTTGATGCCGGCGCTTAAGGGGATCCAACTTCCTATTTCATTCCGTCTATTTTCCTGGCATATCTCAATAATTAAGTGCGGCTGCCAATCGTTCTGTGATAGACCAATAAATTTTTTGATGTATGTGGAAATCTATCTCGTATTAGGCGTATTAGCGCGATCGCTATTTCCTTGTTCTAAAACCCTCTCATATATATTAGAGAAGGCCTGTGACTTTATATAGGCTGCGATTTTACTTTATGTGGAAAATCCATGCTTGTCATGTAAAGGGCTAAAATAATGAAGATGAAGTGTTGATTTGATGGCAGTCAAACACAGGATTTACGACATAAAATCCAATACAAGAACTAATCGGTACGCAAAACGCAACAATAATGTTATATTGTTGCGTTTTGCAAAATTAGTTAAGGAAGTTACTTTGTTTCTAACCGCCTCACGGAACTTTGTATTTGGAATGCAAATTAAATACTAGCGCACTTGAATTAAATTTTGGTCGTGTATATTATTAAATACACACGCGTACATAATAGGTATTCGTGCGTTTGATTATTGCCTGTCCTTTTTACTCAAGATATGACAATTTCAATAATATTCTTATGAGCCTTATGAATACTGTTAGATATAGGTGCCTATTTCTGTGTATGCGCCACTAGAACCGAACACATACCTTCACTAGAAAACAAATAAGTTTAACTTTTCACTTATGTAACAAATAACGTCACCTCAGTCCCGAATAGCGACATCTAGTGAGCGGAAAATTAATAGTCAATGTTTTGGATTCAATGTATTGTTGCGTTGTTTGTCACCACAATCCTTGGAGGCAGCGTAAGAGCAAAAGCCTAAAAGAGAGTTGTGCCGGACGGGCGAAACTCTCCGGAGTAAATGTTGTCGAAGATACTCCGCGAGTCGCTCACGTCTGTCGTGGTAGAGCCATGCTGCAGTTGTATTAGAAGTATAGTTGTGGCACGAATGGGTCGGCTCGACCGGGGAGGGACCACGCTCTCACAGAATATCAGCGAGAAATAGTAGCTTAATGCTGCTGTATTTCGTATGGTGAGTGTAGAGAACCGGAGAGCCCTTTTACTGGAAACGAGGCATTCCATCATAGGCCTCACGTGTGACAACGCATCTGCATTTTAATTCGTAATTGAAGATAGATGTAGATGACTATGGGCCACAGTAACCACTTACTATCAGGTGGACTGCGTACTCGTTTTATCACCCTATCCTATAAAAAAAAATTATTTTATTTTGTCTATACGATGGTGCACGCCTTCATTCGGCCAACGTACGTAGACAGCTTTAAGTTCAACATTATACAGACAGGCAGCTTTACAGAATGTTATCAGAATGACTGTGGGATATTATTTTAAGATTCAGAGGTAGTTTTGGGGACCGAATACTAAATGTCATAAGCTTTGTTTTATGATTGTTCGATATCGAAACAATGTTTGTGGAAGGAAACCGTAAACTTCTATTTTTGCTCGGCAATCAAGTCATTAACGTTTCAAACCTTTGCGCTGTGAACACACGATAACTAATTTCCCTTTAGTTGCAAAAGTACTCCACGATAAATAAGTATAAAGATTTCAATTGTTCAATACAAAATTTCATAATTGAAAAAAAATCGCCAAAAAATATAAAGATAATAGATAATTATTTGGCCTTAAATATAGATCTTTTGGGTATTTTGAAAAATAAACATTAGTTTAGTTAATTCGAAATACTATGTTTTATTCGCTCTACCTCCACCTCCCGGGTGAGCCCCGTGCTTCAGAAAGTGATCTGAAGCCCAGTTCTTTTCAGTTTTAAAGAAAACCGTACAGGATACATGTTCCTACAGAACATCCTATAGGGGGAAGGGTGGGGGGGACGTGATGCACACCCGGGTGGAGGAGGTAGATACGCCGATAAACAAAAGTACTCCACTAATTTTGCAATTTGAAACAGAAACGGAAACTTTTTTATTCAATGTTGATTATAAATAATACTTATTGAAAGTCACTTTCTTCTCAATTCTTCCACACATTGCTATCTAAAACGCTTAAACTAGGTTTCATGTGCTGTCGCGCACCTCTGTCGCGTGGTATACGTGGGTGAAACCGCGGGGCACTGATAGTTCGGGAATAACAAAAACGGTCTCCAATTTTTGTTACACCGTCTATTTTGTTTTTTCCGGCCGAGCCAACCCATTCGTACTGCAGACATTACACGCGGCGCCTAAATTAACCTAAGAACTTTGAAGATAATAAAGCCAAAATAAGTATAAAGTTAGTTTAAAATTTATTTTGTATTTCCCATTATGTTTTTTTGAGTAGTAGTTTTAATAATTCTTTTTACTTCGTTAGAAATTGCAGGTATTGCTTTTTAAACAAAATGTTTAAAATAAACTACGCGAATATCGATTTGATCCAACAAAATAACCGACTACGTTGAAATATTCCGCTTAGAAAATATGCGGAGGAATTTGGTATCAGTTTATTTGTAGAACGCTGCAGTCACTAATAATTCCGGAAGCAATATTTGGATAGCTATGCCTTTGTATATTCATTGCGCGTGAACACCCTTCGTACGTCTGTCTTTGTCAATGTGAATATTCACAGAGCGCGGCTATAGCTGATTTCACAATAGCGTTTGATTTAGGTTTGTGCTCTACCTTTGTCATAAACGTTTAATTAAATGTAAGGAATTTCAGCATTTCTACTATTGAAATTTAATAAAACAATATTTTTTATATCTTCACTCACCGAAAGCTCAATTTATTAGCTTACTAAGTGATTTTGTGCTCAGCTTTAAAGGGAAATATCGTAAAGGAATCTAATAAATAAATAAAATATACTTAATGGATATCTAAGTCTGAAGAATGTCGATCCAGCTGTAGCCACGCCGCAGCTGTGTTGCGACTGCCCCAGAAACTAGGCTTAAATATTGGTGCCGTGATTCATATGCTAAATGCTACATCCGGAGACCCTTTTTATTGGTAACGAAGCATTTCATTTTAGTCCCCAAGAGTGACAATGTATTTAAATACTTAATCATGGACGGATATAATATATGTCTTTCACTTACTATCGGGTGAACTGCGTACTCGCTTCGTTACTCGTGATCAATACTTGTCTACTATAGGCATACGAGTCAGTATAATTGCAGGTTATAATTAACTTTAATTCACTCCTCAGAAGAATTCCAAGGAATAACGGCACTTGGCCATTTACAGTTACAGCCTATCAAAAGTGCACTGCTGAATATTCCATTCCCTACAGAGCCTTCCTATAGATTTTCTCATAGAAGGGAAACACATTTGGCAGGCAGATTGGTAAGCGTAGTTTTATTTTAATTTTAAAATTGCTTTTAGGAAGACGCTGTTGTACACCTACTGAGCCATTAGCCTTAAATAAAATAGAGAAATTATTTTATTTGAGAATCAGTTGTCGTCACGTAAACATAACACGTTGAAGTACCACAACGTGGTAGAGCCATACTGCAGCTATATATTGGTTGAGTTGAGTGTACGAATGAGTTGGTGCGATCGTGGTATGAACGCACTTCTAAAGAATACCAGCGTAAAATAGCAGCTCAATGCTGCTTTGTTTCGTATCGTGAGTCTAGACAGACGGAGACTCTTTTTACTGAAAACGAGGCATTATTAAGTTTTCGTCCGAGATTGCAACTTATCTGAATTTTAATCCTTAATCGGGGTTTGATGTAGAGATGCCTATGGGCCACAGTATCGACCAACCGTCAGGTGGTGGTCCTGCGTGCTGGTTTGTCATTCATATTCTAAAAAAAGAAAATATCTGGACTGGCTTTTCAACATAGGAAACTGTTTTACACATACTCTATAAAGTCTGTTATTTGTTTGATCAAATGCTTTATGGAGTAACGGTTTCATTACGTGTCTGTCGTATAAATTCAACATTAAAGTTGACATCAACGCTTTGATTTTCCAATTGTTCCGTCCCTCAAAGTGCTCAAATCCATAGAAAGGTATGTCTGTGCATTTGATGGTTTTTAAATAATTGAAAGATTATTTGGTTTTTAACGAGATTTTCTGTACGAACGAAAGTACCAATAATAAAAAGTAAACGGTTTCGAAATGCGGTCATAAATCTTTGTGATGAAATATTTTTTGTCGTTTTATTAAACTACCTGAGCTAAAATTGTATGCCAACGAAGCGCGTTCGCATATGAACTACTCTGATTTCAGATTGTAAATCTATAATATCTGGAGAAAAAATAAAATTATTTAACCCATGCTTGAAATGTTACTCAACCAGCGACAGGAAGTTAATTGGACGTGAATTGAATATGAAGCACGCCGGGCAGTATTCCACTCGTCGCCACACCACCAGCAAAGCACCAGCACAGCACCGGCACGGAACGGCACCGGCACGGAACAGGCATGGCACCGGTACCGGCACGGCACCGGCACGGCATACGGCGCGGGTGCCGGAGCTTCGTCTTTCAACTGGGAAAAATTAACAGGTTTTTGGGCCGTACTAACACATACTTCAATTCTACAACACGCAAAAATGGTGTTGTTAAGTCGTCGTACTTGTTTGTTATCATCATTTCATCATTACAGCCCTTCACAAGTCCACTGCTGAACATAGGCCTCCCCCGAGGTACGCCACAAAGCACGGTCCTGA